>ML819023.1:0-52703 GCA_009831015.1 Picea engelmannii | reverse complement strand
TCTTATATTTTAATATTTTTGAAGTGGGAGCAATTAATTTGTATGTAACATACAAGGGATGATACCTGTTTAAAATCTTTAGGCTAAAAAGAAGGTCTGACAATAATTTTAAGAACACTCTGAAACCAACTTCCTTCCTATTTCCAATACACCATAGCCTATAGGGAAATTTTTTTATGGGAATTTTAATCTTTTCAGGTATAAACCTTGAGCAAATTTGTCAGTTTAAAATACGATATCAGAGTTAAAATTGTCAGGATTAGCCTAGACATACTTTTTCAATTAAAATGTTAGGGTCCTAACCCGCACATAGGTAGAACAATATATTCGGATGTAATAAAGGTCAATATTAATAAGGCCTTGCAATAAAATAGAATAATTCAAATGTAAGAAGACCTAATAGAAGCTTCCACTTCTAGAAGGATATTCCTCTAGATGCTTCTTTTGATAGACATATTTAGTATAAATAGGAGTCGATGGTATGAGAACCCTAACTTGGATATTATTGTAATAGATCTCTTCTCGACTGGAGGTTTCTCCCTCGAAGAGGCCCTTGAACATTTCTCTCAGAATCAAAGTGTTATTTCTGTTTGTTATTCTTATATCATTTCAGTGTTATTGTGGTGATTGTTCTGGTTATATTGTTGTTATTCTGCCATTTCTAGCATTTTATTTTTGTTCTGCATACTTTTTATATTTGGTATATTACAAGTGGTATCATAGCACTTTCCTTGGCAGAAATTATGGGTAATTTTTTTTCCAGGGTAGAGACGTATTCTAGCGTCTTTAAGCCACAGAGATCTGTCGTTACGCACATAAAATCGCGGTTGAGGGATTCATACACGTAGTAAATACAAGTGGTTCTTAAGCGCACATCTTTTGACCACCCTTGTAACCCCTGTTGGTACCCCTTTGAGTGGTAGTGCATCAGACAACACCTGTGTACGGATCGACCTAGATTTCTTGAAGTCCTCTTTAGATAAACTGATTGGTCGCTTGACTACTATAGTTCCACCGAGAACAACACTCGGGAAGATACTCTCTAGTACCTGGGTAGTCGGGTAGTATGGTTAAGGGTACGGTCTATGCTTTTTAGTTAGTGCCCTGATATATTGGGTCGAGTACTACTGTTGGACCTTGCACATATTGTTGTAGGAAAATCTCCCTGCAGACAGGTAGATTGCCTCAAAGAGCTAGACCCTTAACTCTAAGACAGAAAATTCTTAACGTGGACACTGACTTCCTTTCAAACCTATACAAACTAATGCATGAGGAGGAAGGAGAACAAAAGTACCTTTTTATCGACGTTTGTCCCTGCACACTCCGAGTTGATCTCCAATCTTCCACTCCTCAACGAGTCCTGTAGACAAACAAAGTACGACCACTTCCTACTATATTGATATTAGCTTGAAAATATATCTATCTACCAGAGATAAGTTCATGTAAGATCAGACACAAACTAGAAAGAAACATGCCAAGCATGTCATATTAATGAGAACAGTGACAACAGTTACTTACAATTGTAGATGTGAATGCGACAGCTTCGTCGAGTCCCCTTTGTCTAACCCTTGCTCAAAAGATCCACGATCCGGATGACAACAACTTCAATGATTACTCTCCTCTAGTTCACTGTGTGTTTCCTATGGGATCATAGGTTTCATGCTAGCAATTCTTCCCCCTTTTCCACCATCATAGAGACTTCTTATATAGGTTAAGAGAGGCTTAACCTCTTGAGGTATCTTTAGGGTAGGTTGAGGAATTCCCTCCTTAGATCAAGGATCTCCTGATTGAACCAAGAATTTGAATGCAACTTCTTTCCAAACTTGAAATATCCTCCCCTTATTCTCTTCAACGGGCCAACCACTGCCCAGATTAGACAACGCTCCCTCAAAAGGGGCATCAGGGCGTTATAACGCTCCCTAAGAGGCTCAAGGGGAGCGCTAGCGCTCTAGAGATGGGTAGCGCTCCTTCAGAGGGGAAGTGTGGTGATATAATGCTCCCAAGTACCTTATGGGGGAGCGCCAACACTCCTAAGGGTGCCATAGGGGAGCGCTCTCCCTCAAAACCCTAGTTTAAGAGCTCTTTTCAGGTGGCAAGAGATGTTTGACTTTAGTTAATCATCCCTCTTCCTTCAAATTAGATGTACGAGGTATTATAAGTGCCTCCTTAGTGTCTTCATCATGGAAGTATGCTTGAACAACATTTGCGACACTTATGAACAACATGTGACACTTGCGACAGTTGTAAGGAACATGTGACACTTACGACAGTTGAGAGGAACATGCGACACTTATCCAATTGAGTAATATTGACGTGTAATAGATTGCCCCCCAAAGCATGAAGTTAGAAGATGAGAACTGATAACTGAAATGCTTTGTAGACTTTCAGGGAAGGGTATAGACTCGGAGAACCTGACGGAAGATGCACACAAACATCCAACAAATATTATGACATGTTTCAAAACCCAAGGCAGGCATACCTATGCTTGGGTGATCAAGACTTGCAAGATATGGCCGCCATAAAATACACTGTGGATCCATAATTGTATTGATGAAAAGGTATAGCCAACAAAGATACAATGTGGATCTATACTCTGATGACCTGGACTGATCATAGCCACGAATAATACACAGTGGATCTACAAGATGACAAGACATGGCCACGACCAATACAAAGTGGATCTATGTAACGGTGTATGTATCATTTGTCCAAGAGAAAATCCTTCGCAACCTCGGCAAAGTACATATCAAAGTGATCACTCAACCCAGGGTCTTCTTAACGATCCCAATGTGGTACGAATCTAACCATGTGAATAGATGTCCTGATGTCGAACATGGTAGAAACCACTTGATTATCGATCAATAGTGTAAACCGTTAACAAGTGCGAGGGAGATCATCATTAATTTCAATGATTCGCAAGGTACCCTAGTACATCCCAATGAATGCGAATGGATGAGCTGGAGTCGAACATCCGTGGAATCATCCGATCAGAGGTCAATGATGTAAACCTACTGTCGAATGTGAGGAGGCCTGCCATTGATGCATGCAGGTCCCAAAGTACTAACTGATTTCTAAGCCTAATTCCTGGATAATGTGTTGAAGTCGACAGGAATAGGCTCGTAGAAGGAGGGCCTTGATGTATCCCCCATCAACGACATGAAACGAACATAGAGATGTAATTGGTAGATCAAAAGGACATGGACTGACACAGGTTTTGAGGAAATATATTTGGGATGGTTGACTCTAGAGGCGGATACTTCCCTTGAACACTGAGGCACAACGGAAGAAAGATGACATGGAACAAAACTTTATGATGCAGTGGATGTTGTGAATTACGTCAGGTGACCCAAAGGAGTGAAAGAAACTCAAAGGATTGGCTCAGTGCAGAGGTTCAACGGATTATGATGCATGCAAATGACAAAGTGTCGTGTTCAAGAGCGACTCTAAGAATTACTTGGTAATGTTCTCAAGAGACTGCTTGGCTTGTTTCTTTCAAATTTTCCCCCATCCAGATAGACGAGTACCTATTTTTGATTTAATGAGCTCGAGGAGGATAACACATGCTCGATATAACTCACCTTCGGTAAGTTCCTCTTCCTTTGTTTAACGAACTGGGAGAAGTAAGGGTTCGATCCCGTATGGGCCTGTCGATGTTTGTTTTAGTGAGTCCAAAGAAAAAAAACTTGAAGGTTTTTCAGGATTATAGAGTTTGGAAAAACAATTAAAAGAGAACTCTCTCAGTTCCTTTTTCGTATAGTAGTCTAACGAGACCGAAAAAGAGATAAACTATCGCTCGAAAGACGCCCTTTCGTACCTTTTAACGAGTGTGAAAGGAAGCAAGGTCACTCGACAATCTTTTCATATTTAGAGAGTCTGAAAAGAGTTTAAAGATGACTCCAGGGGGGTTCCTTTTTTGTGTGTCCATGTAGGTCCGAAAAAGAGATAAAAGTCTACCCGGTGCGTTCTCATATTTTCGAGCTCGAGAATGAACTAAGACTATGCTCATGAGTGCGACAAGGTAAATAATCGATCAGAACTGCCAGGAAACCTGCAATGTCAAAACTACAATCCAGAGGTTTAGTGAAGCCATTATATCGTTAGAGAAACCCACAAATAATTATACCTTATAAAAAAATGGAAATTTATAAATAGTGATACAATGAAAATTCCATTTACCATTTCATTTTGCATAAGGATTTGTAGCAGTGGAGATTCTCACTTTGGGAGGTGGATATTGTTTCGCTCGATACCGAACCTACGGTTGACCGTTTTTCTTGTCGTTCGGACTAGGTAGATCTTCATCTCCCCTTCTTTCAATCACATGGTTTAATATTCATTTTCATAACAGCATTTAATTTAAAATATGAAGCCCTAAGTCGCCCCAAAAAGATCAAATCGGCCTCCATTAAAAATGATGGGAATTAGACATTCTTTGAGCAAAATCATTTTAGAAAGTGATAGCCAACATGCCAACACCTTAATACCGAAGTGGATGGGTCGTTTTTGTCAAAGAAGTCATAAGAAATTCTCACATATGCCCACGCAGCCACAATAGAAATTGTTTTCGTTTAAAAACGTTTTATTGTTGTGTGATGGATATTGAATGGAAAAGAGAGGGCGTGATGATTATGAAAGAGGGCGTGGTATTTTTAAACAATGTGGGCATTCGATTTCACGTTTTAAATTGCTTTAAGAAATTGCCAAAATTGCCAAAATAATGAAATTCTTTATTTTTTGTCTTGTAGTTGATTTCGGCGACCATGATCGAGTGGAAAGAACGAGAGCATGATATGGATGACTTAGCTGCCTTGCCGAGTCCTTGCACGCGGTCCACATTAAGAGCTTGTGGCTTACTAAAATTCTTCAAATTGAAAAAAATGAAGAAGGAGATTTTATTGCTTGAGCACATGATCGGCTTATGGGATGTCACGGAGCAAGAGTTCCAGATCGGCACACAACTTCTAACCATCGAGTTGGAAGACGTGTATTTCTTGACTGACCTCTCAAAAAGAGGGGTCCCTATATCTTTTTCCGGGTAGAGGGCACTTCCTGAGCAAGTGGGTGTGTATCTGGCACGCCATTGTGTCCCAGGAGCAAGACTGGTAGGGGGTAGAATTCCTATAAAGGATATCCAAGAGTTACCCCTCCGGTCCATTTTGTTTGCCATCACGAGCGTGATGGGTAGTACTAGCGCACATCTGGAGTCAAGATCATATGTGGCTTATGGCGTACATTGTTTGGAGCCAACACTGTTTAACTGGAGTGCAGGGTTCCTTCAGAATGTGAAGGAACAGGTTTCGTAGTGTAGGATGGGACAAAAACAGATCGGATACGGCTCTTTTCTGGTCTCATTTTTCTTGGAGCGCATCCCCCAGATGCAGCCTCAGATAGCACTGGTAGTGCGACCAGTGGACGAACCGCAAATGGAGAGGTGGACTAGTCTGTCTCTGAGGCTAGTAGCGGAGTCAGAGTTTCGTTTCACTAGCGATTTCTTCGCTTGGCTGAGATGACAGTATCTCTGGATAGAGGTCTTCCCGTATGCTGAGGTGGATTTCCATGGGAGAATGGATTTGATTTTACCCGCGGGGGAATATTGGGATGCATCAGGTAAGAGACTGAGCAACACCTTATCTAGTTTTTGTTTTTTGAGTTTTTAATGTATATATATTTTTTTTGGGTATGTAGAAGAGTTTTTTAAAAGATGTATTGTTTTCACCATGCAGACAAGGGAGTAGTGCGCCCAGCCGATATACTGATACCAGGACGTCGTGGGGGTTCTTCGGTTGTAGCAGATCCAGGAGTACTAGTGATAGGTCTCCAGGAGGTTGAAAGAAACCTCCAAGGCCTCACGATGGGCATTCCTCTTCTATGGAGGGGAGAAGTGCCTTTACATCTGTAGAGGCACACTGTAAGAGTGCCAGAGAATGTCAATTCTCTACTGAGACGCATAGTGCACGCAGTGATATGTTACTCCCATCATAATGTAGTGCAGGGAGATTAGAGTCTCTCTGGTGATCGTATTTTTGTATGCCTTGTCAGGCGATGTTGTATGGGTGTAAAGACCCAACATTTTTCTATTCTACATACTTTTTTGATGTAATCAAAACATTTCAGTCACGCTATGTATATATATACAGTTCCGAGTTTTTACAGTGCCAAATGATTTGTACATGATGATGCCTTTAATGTGATGTGTTTTAATTTACATGTGATGTACAATTTTGCTTTCCTTAAATCTTATATATGGGCAAGATACCGATCCATGATGTAATTGGCTAACAAATCCGAAACACTATTGAGTTCTCTTGGAATGTATCTATATTCAATGTAATCAAACATTCGTTCAAGACGGCGAACTTGTAGATGGAGACGTAGCTGGATAGGATTATGGATAGCATAGATTCGATTGATTTGATAGACCACGAGTTGGGAGTCTAAGTAAACAATGATACGAGAGATACCTAGGGAGGAGGCTTGGGTCAAAAGTCCGATGACAGGATGATATTCTGCCATGTTATTGGTCGCTAGTCCTAAGAAAATACCTCCTGAGCTCACCACCCCGTCAAACTGGTAAATGACCCATGTTGTCGAAGCAATGTTCTGGGTATGTCGACTAGCGCCATCCGCAAACCCGAAAAAGATAGGAAAGGATGATGCCATATGCACATGAAAACACAAGGCACATTTATGAGTGGCAAAGGTAAAGACTCGAGCACGCGAAAGAAACAAACACACCAAACTAAAATACAATAATGTACAAAGTACACATGCTGGGTGATCTAGGCATAGTACTTTTTAAGGTAAAGCCCGTTCCGTGGATCTCCTAGGGAAATTCCATCATAATCTACTAACTCGTAGGCGCCTCTGTGTAGAACACGTTTCAAAATGTAAGGACCATGCCACAGAGGTTCTAACTTACCTGCCCCCAATTTGTCATAAGCTTGGTCATAGACGAGGACTAAGTCTCCTTCTGCAAAAGTCCGAGGATGGACGGATTTGTCGTATTGATTTTTAATCCGTTTCTGATGTGCCTCGTTAATGAGAGCGGCATCACGACGTCTCTCGTTCAGTTTGGATAGATATAAGAAGCATTCTTCTTCGGCAGAAGTATGGGGTAGGAGTTCTACTTTAAGTTTGAGAGATGGAATCTCACACTCGATTGGTAAAACGGCTTCGATGCCATACACCAACTCGAAAGGAGTGAATCCAGTTCCGGTTTTCACGAAAGTACTGTAAGCCCAGAGAGCGGAAAAAAGTTGTAGATGCCACGATGTCTTGTTTTCCCCTACCATGTGTTGAATCATGGTTTTTAGGACTTTGTTGATGGCCTCAACTTGTTCGTTGGCCTGGGGATAGTAAGGGGATGAGTTTCCATGGAGAAAACCCAATTTGACATGCAATTCGCTCATCATCTGGTTCTGAAAGTGTGCACCGTGATCAGTGAAAATGGTGCATGGTACAACAAAACAAGTTATGATATGGTTAAAGAGAAACAAAGATGTTGTACAACCATCGTTCAGAAAGGTAGGCATAGCCTCAACCCATTTTGTAAAGTAGTCGACGACGACGATTATATAACCGTGCCCCCCGGATGAGGTAGGCTTACATTGCATGAAATCGATGCCCCACTTGGCGAAGAGGCCGATGGCGATAATGGGGTGAAGTGTAGTAGGGTGGGTGCGTGCCTTCTTGTTAAAGACTTGGCAGGGTGGGCATTTTTTGACTGCCTCAATACAATATTTGAAAATCGAGGGCCAAAAGTAGCCGACACATAGGATGTGGTGGGTTGTGGCCATCCTAGAAAGGTGACCTCCATAGGCGCCAAGGTGGAAATCGTTCAGAACGCGTTTAGACTCCTCATGAATCAGGCATCGTCGAAGGATAGTGTCAATACCACGACGATACAAGGTGTCGTTGACAATAAGATAACGACGAGAATGGTGGAGAATACATCAACGCTCTTCACGGGAAATGTTGGGCTGAAAACGTTGGGTTTGGAGGTAAAGGAGGATGTCTCCATACCAAGGATCAAAGGTGTTGATGAGGAAAAGAGTTTCATCAGGGAGAGAATATCTAGGTTCGATGTCTTCATCAGAACGAGGGAGAGCACAGATAAGCTCCACAAACACTAGGGACTTTTTGGCTTTGGACTTTGTAAATTCAAGATCGAATTCCTGAAGGATGATGATCCATTTAGAATATTTTCCCCCAAGTACTTGACGTTTCAAGACGTGGTACATGGGGTTGGAGTCCGCAATCACTGTGGTGGTGCGTAATAAGATGTAATGGAGGAATCTATGGACAGCGATGACGGTTGCCAGAGCCATTTTCTCTACATGTGAATATTAGAGTTCGGGTCCAGATAGACTCTTGCTCAGGTAATAAATCACATGTTCTTCACCGTTGGGGTCCTCCTGAACTAACACCATCGCAATAGTGGAAGTGGAGGCGGCTAAGTAAAGGATGTAGTCCTTTGTATACTTTGAAGGTTGCAACAAAGGTGTGTGGGTCAAGGCGTGCTTGAGAGCATCAAATGACCATTGAGCGATGTCATCCCAGATGAAAGGGGTGTTTTCTGCAGCAACCGCATGAATCCTTTAGTTATCTCAGCGTAGTTACATATGAAACGGTGAAGGAAGTTTGCTTTGCCTTGCAAAATTTGGAGTTGGGTTAAATTGGTAGGTGGGGGTAAAGCCAGAATAGTCTTGATATTTAAGGGATCCACCTGAATCTCATCTTTAGAGACAATAAAACTGAGGAGTCGACTGGATTCGACAGCAAAACTGCACTTATGTGGGTTCAAGCGGATAGGTAGAACCGATATCGAAGAAAAATAGCCCGTAAGTGATCAATGTGATCAAATCGATTGGATGAGTGGGCAGGTAAGTCATCAAGGTAAGGCTCTGCGATATGCTTGATATCATGGAAAGCGTATGACATGGCCCACTGGAAAGTAGCACCAGCATTTTTGAGACCAAAATGTAGCTTTCGATAGGCGAAAGTTCCCCAGGGGCAGATAAAGGTTGTCTTATGTTGATCAGCAGGTAAGATTTCAATCTGGTTATACCCATAGAAGCCATCCATGAAAGATAAGATTACGCTCCCAGCGCAATTATCGATGATTTGGTCGATGAAGGGCGTAGGGTAGTTGTCCTTTGGACAAGCTTTGTTGAGATCCCGATAGTAAACACAAACACGGATGGTCCCTTATTTTTTGGCAACCAGAACAAGGTTGGAGACCCATTCTGTCAAAGGGACAGGATAGATAAAGACAAATTTTAGAAGTTTCTCAACTTCTGCCTTTATAGCTGCGATTTTCTTGGGATGAACTGAACGGAGTTTTTGTCGAACAAGTTTCGCACCAGGGTAAGTCTTGATTTCGTGCATGACGATCGAAGGGTCGATCCCTGGCATTTCCTTGTACATCCAAGGGAAGACATTGTGGAATTCTTTAAACAAAGCGGTGTAAGAGACCACTTCTTCGGGTGTGAAATTAGCACCAAGGTTAATGTTTTCTATGACACCTTCTTTGATCAAAATATCAATAACGATCGTGGTATAGATGTTACCCATATTCCCTTTAGAGAGAGTATCTTGTGTGAGGATAGGAGATTGCGGAGCATCGGTAACATCGGGAGGGAAGACAAAGTGTATGTCTTGGTGGATTCCTTCCAAAGGAGGAAGAAAAGAGGATTGATGATGGTTATCATCCCAAGGTAGATCATCAATACTAAGCATTTCCATAATAGATTCGTCAGAAGGGAAAATTTGGGAAATGTAATCGATTGCAGACGATAGGGAATCCAACCATGAGGGCATCAAGTAGGCATCATGTGCCAATAAATGTGGGTTGTCCGGAGAGGGAGAGGCGGATTGAATAGCTATGTATGCGACCTCGTCTGGGCTAAGTGGCATAGTGTCACCGAGCACATCGAATTTCATAGGACTAGGTACAACCCAAGGATCATATGATTCCAAGGATTGATAAGGCATAGTCGAGATCATATTGACGGTGGCAATATGATGCGCGGTGGGTGGAAGTGGTGTAGGGAAGGTACCCATAAGGATAGAATATTTCAATAAGCCCACACCAATGCTTTCATACGTAACTGGGTGGTCTCCCAAAAAGGGAATGTTGTTGGTGACAGGGACGCGAGCGTCGGGTGTACAGAAATCAAGCTGATCGATAGTGACAATTTTTCCTTGATGGGGGAATTGTACGCATCGAAACACCGACAAGGAAACAATAGTCATAGCATAGAACCAACTTCTTCCAAGTAGTAGGTTGTAATCGAGGGGGGCATCGACCACCTCGACATCAACGGTAACAGTTTTGTTGCCCAACTGAATGACCAAGGATTGTAAAAGTCCATGTGGATGAAAACCTCGCCCATCGAAAGCGCGTAACATCGTAGGGGATTTGTTAAGGGCAGGTGATTTTAAGCCTTTCCAACAAGCTAAAGACATGACACAAGTAGGGGATCCCTCATCCAAGATAGTTCGGTGGATTTGTTGATTGTGAACAACAACATCGATTTGAAAGGATAGTTGGTGGGAGAGTCGTGGTTGATGATCATCTAGATTAAACGTGAGGTTATTTGGTGACTCAGGATCAAAAGTGTCGATAGCAGCTAAGAGCGTTCTACGTTGGCTGGGACAGTGTTGTAGAACTTCCAAGGCAGACATAGCACACGGTGCTTGAGAAAAATCTTCAAGAATGTTGAAGTTTTGGGAAGCTCGTGAATTAGGATTGAAGGTAGATTTCCAGATAGTGCTCTTAGGAGGGCATAAAATGGAGTCAAACGAAGGTTTTTCAATCTGAAGTGGCCCGGATGAAGGGATAGTAGATGGAGGACTAACAGAAGATGGTGATCGGTCCAGTACGGAACCATTGGTAGTCTTCGGCTTGTCAGGTTTAACTGGTGTGTTATATGTTGCAGTGCGAGTGGTCAAATTAATCCCGTTAAACATGTAAATGTGGGCGCTCGTCGAGGCCTCATCATGGGATTGGTTGGAACTGCCCCCTGCAATGGGGGTTTGAGCAACCAAATACTGTTGCTATGGGAAAGGCTGAGTAAGAACAACGGGTTGTGAATTTCCCTTAAAGATCTTGGCCACTTCATCGCGATGTGGACAGTCTCGGGTGTAGTGATCATCACCACAAATGAGACATGGGAATTTCGGTTTCCATTGTGGTTGTTTCCCAGCAGCAGGGGTTTGAGGTTGGTTCTTTGGTTGTTCATTGTTGTTGTTTTTATTTGGTTTATTTCTTGCTTTCTTCTTGCCCCCAGGTTGTTGTGAAGGGGTTGATTGGACCGCATTCACCTCAGAAACCTGAGTTTGAGGGGGGGTAGAAGAGGGTGCAGCCGAACTAGGAGCAGGCATCGGAGTGGACCGCTGGATTGTTCCAGTCGACTGGGAAGTAGATTGGGTCTTGACGGAGCCAATAATTCCATCCGCGTGTGAGGTAGACGATGGTTTGGATGGATCATTAGTGGTATGGGTAGCATTTGGTATCAACTCATACAGAGTACCACACTGTGAATAAACTAAGTCTAAGTACTGAGCTCGGGCAATAGCTTCTTTGTCAGTGACTACACCACCCATGGAAACATCACGAGTGATCTGGGGTAACAATGATTTAGTGAACCATTCTGCTAATAATTGGTCAGGAATGACCGCTTTGATTATCCTTCGTCGTCATCTCCATTCATGAATATGATGAGAGATATGTACGGAGGTTGTCTGACGAAGGGAGGTCAAGATTTCAGTACCCATATCATATTGAATGGGTAGTTGGAAGTGTGTGAGGAAGGACATGGTGAGGGAGTTGAAATCGTGAAAAGAGGCACGTGGTAGTTCAATATACCATTTTGTTGTAGAACCCGTAAGCATTCGTTGAAAAAGACGCAAACGTATAGAATCGTCCATGAGGGAGTTGGATGAACACCACAAATGGAAAGTCATCACGTGGTTGTTTGGGTCTTCTCCAGACTTTCCGTTGAATTTTGGAATATCGGAAGGAAATTTAGCTGGGATAGCTGGCCAAACCGGAGAATGAAAAATGGGATCATTCGTTAACCGAGACAAGTCTAGAAGATCCAGGGTTGCTAAGAAAGGTAGTTGTCGGTTAACCTGTGGGTAATATTGGTGTGGCATGGGGACACTAGTAGGGCCATACACTGGGTTATGCGGATAATTGTAACTAGTGGGCCCTCTTGTATAAGGTTGGTGTTGACCAGGGTACACAGGATTTGAGGTGTTTTGAGAAACATGTGCGAGCGGAGGATAACCGGATGGGTTTTAAGTGTTATAAGTTGGATTCGGTGTTTCTCCATAAGGAGGTTGTTGCGGAACTTGAGAATTGTGTCCTACCGAGAACTGTGGGTTTCCTGGAAAAGGGATATTCCACAGATTAGGTGTGGAAGACACATTTTGTCCATACGGTTGATGGTAAGCTTCGGATTGAGGCTACCCCCCAGCATGAGGGTGCCCTCCAAATGGAAGTTGTCCTCCGGTGGGAGGATGCCCCCCAGCTTGTGGTAGAGTTCCCGTAATTTGAGAACCAGACGTAAATGACTGACTGATACCACCGAATGGATTAAGACCACCAAGATCGGTCCCTTCAGGTTGTTGGATAGGTATTGAACTTCTCGGCATAACTTGGGTAGTAGTGGCAGTGGTAAAATTCAGTTCTCTGTACCCAAAATGGAGTGATGATGTATGTCTTGGTGTTACTGGTGTGCCAATTGTAGCTTGGCTAACCATCGCATTACCGACAGGGATAGTCGAAATGTGAGGGACCATTGTGGAATGGGTCGTCTAGAGAGGAAAAGTAGACCTTGGGCCAACGGACGATGTGTTCAGACCAATGGATGGTGTGGCCGTAAAAACGGTGGTACCAGTAAAATGGTTTAGGGGTACGGTGTAGGTAATAGGCGCATCGACACCTATTCCTGCTCCATAAAGATCTCGCACCATGCGCGGTGGACTCCGAACAATGTCTATGGTCCAAAAGGGGTCGTTAGCTAAAGCGTTTGAATGAGACCCAGTCAGAATGTCAGAAGGATTGACGACAACAAATTCACCAACTGAATTCAGTTGGAGGACACATCATTCATATCCCTCCGGAATGCAGAAAGCTTCCGGAGACTTTGAAACAATTTGAAAATTCTCTAAAGGAGTGGGAACTTCTTCTTGAGAAGTTGTAGTGTCCTGAACCTCGCTCTGTTGAGGAGATTCCTCTGTAGAATGAGGGGGTAAAGGGGTGTTCCCTTCCATATTTTCTGGAGGAAGTCCCTATAGCCTCCGTGAATGGTGTGGAGGGTCGATGTTGGAAAAAAAGAGTCGGCGAAAAAAATATATGGCCAACTACCGAAAAGAAACAGCATACACTAATAGAATCTAAGAATCACAACCAATCAAACAGGACCTTCTCTCAATGACCATACTAGTTGGTGATGAAATCCAATGTCGCATGATCAAGTCGAGAAGGGGCGGGGATATGGTGGAACAGTTACAATGGAGACCTGCTTAACGGACTTACGCCTTGGTGCAAACTTCCACGCAGTAATTGTGGATTTACCCTCCAAGGAGCTCGAGTGAGTTTGACCAATGTCTGCTCCAGGTATAGTGATACTTCCCTTCACTGTCACCTTTTGTAAGACCCTAAAGATTATGGCCACTAAGGTTACCAACTCGCAGTCAGCCCCTGGGCAGGAACAGTCGACAGTCCAGTCTGAACATACGAGCAGATTATCTAGCCCGAAATCAACTCGAAAGGCTTCCACTCAGTAATTGTGGATTTACCTTCAAGCGATCCCCATAATACGATCTGACCACTACAATCAGTCAAACCACGGAGGGATAATATTCGTAGCTCTCTCAAATGCGACCTCCTGCATAACCCCTGTGTGAGAGGGGGATCCCAGGCAGACTGATACGACAATTGGATTTGACTCTCCCTAGCTCAGGATGCTAATGTTTGTTTTGGCAACTTTGGAGATTTATGCTCACAGCCTAATCCAAAGTATTAGTCCTAGTCTACTGTTGGTGGAGGATCCTAGAAAAGAAAACGTTCTAGATAATTTTTAATTAGCGTTGATTTTATAGTTGTTCTTTACTCAAAAAGGGGTGCATGGAAGTGAAACGGATGGAATTATGACTCAGTCTCCAAAAAAATGCATCAAAGATGATAAGCAATCATTTCTTTTCGATGAACATCTATCTAAGGGAGAGAGAGAGAGTTATTTTCACTAACAAGCACTAATAAGGAATGTCCTCAAACAAATCTTCTCAATCAAATCCGATGTGATGCTAAAACTTTTGAGATACCTTCTAATATGCAAAATCAATCCTAAATATGTTTGTTTACTATTTGTGTGTGAATAATGATTAATTCGAAACAACACTTTTCCTGTCAATTATCCTTTTGGATCAAAGAAACTCAGATGAACACAAGCAGGTTTTGTACAAACAATACACCCTCTTGTTGCGATCAAAGAACAACAAAGAAAAATCAAGAACTTCACACCAAAAGAAATGTCGAAGAACAATGACCTCAAATAAAACCAAATGAAGAGATTCATAGGCCTATGATGTTCTTCACCAGAGTCTCTGCTCAGTCAAAAAGGAGGGAACAAAAATGCATTGGTTTCAAACTCCCGATCAGCAGAAAAACTCAACAACAATGAAGAAAGCTACAAAATCCAAATAGTAAGGTGTTTGTTCCTCAGAGAGAAGCATTCCAAAGTTGAATGGGAAGAAGCATTGACTCACAAAGAGGCTCAGCAAGTGAAAATACATAAGCTTAACCCTGAAAAAGCAATTCTGGAAAGTTTTTTGGCTAGAAGAGGGTTGGTGCTCTGTTGTAAAGGGAAAGGAGCGTTATAGCGCTCTATAAAAGGTACTCAGGGAGCGTTGGTGCTCTGTCAACATAGGAACAGGGGCACCAGGTTCAAAAATATCCTAGAAGTGTCAAAAAATCCAAAAATTGCAGTCTAGTCTGGAAGGTAAGTTGAGTGTGATGGGGTAGGGAGTCAATCAGCTCATGAAATCAATCAAAAAGGGGGTGAAGCAGGTCTTAAAACAATCAAGGGGTAAGACAAGGTCAATGAGGATAAATCAAAACAAAAAGGTTTCAATTTGAGGACTCCCCAGTGGAGTCGCCAGTTTCTGTTGTAGGAAAATCTCCCTGTAGACAAGTAGATTGCCTCAAAGAGCTAGACCCTTAACTCTACGATAGAAAATGTTTAACGTCGACACTGACTTCCTTTCAAACCTATACAAACTAATGCTTGAGGAGGATGGAGAATAGAAGTACCTTTTTATCGATGTTTGTCTCTGCACGCTCCGAGTTGAGCTCCAATCTTCTTCTCCTCAACGAGACCAGTAGACAAACAAAGTACGACCACTTCCTACTCTATTGATATTATCTTGAAAATAGATCTATCTACCAAAGATAAGTTCATGTAAGATCAGACACAAACTAGAAAGAAACAGGCCAAGCATGTCATATTAATGAGAACAGTGACAACAGTTACTTACAATCGTAGATGTGAATGCGACAGTTTCGTCAAGTCCCCTTTGTCTAACCCTTTCTCAAAAGATCCATGATTCGGATGATAGAAACTTCAATGATTACTCTCCTCCAGTTCACTGTGTGTTTCCTATGAGATCATAGGTTTCATGCTAGCAATTCTTCCCCCTTTTCCACCATCATAGAGCCTACTTATATAGGTTAAGAGAGGCTTAACCTCTTGAGGTATCTTTAGGGTAGGTTGAGGAATTCCATCCTTAGATCAGGGATCTCCTGATTGAACCAAGAATTCGAATGAAACTGCTTTCCAAACTTGAAAGATCCTCCCCTTATTCTCCTCAACAGGCCAACTATTGCCCATATTAGACAACACTCCCTCAAAAGGGGCATCAGGGCGTTATAACGCTCCCTAGGAGGCTCAAGGGGAGTGTCAGTGCTCTAGAGATGGATAGCACTCCTTCAAAGGTGTAGTTTGGTGCTATAACGCTCCCCAGTACCTTGTGGGGGAGCGCCAGCGCTCCTAAGGGTGCCATAGGGGAGCGCTCTCCCTCAAAACCCTAGTTTAAGAGCTCCTTTCAGGTGGCAAGAGATGTTTGACTTCAGTTAATCATCCCTCTTCCTTAAAATTAGATGTACGAGGTATTATAAGTGCCTCCTTAGTGTCTCCATCATGGCAGTATGCTTGAACAATATTTGTGACACTTATGAACAACATGCGACACTTGCAACAGTTGTAAATAACACGCAACACTTACGACAGTTGAGAGGAACATGCGACACTTATCCAATTGAGTAATATTGACGTGTAACACATATATCAGAGAGCTATAGCATAGGGAAAACCCTTGTCTATAGAACCCATGAATACCTAACCCTTGGGGACAGAAACATAAACAAATTAAAATAGACAAGATCTATTGTCGCGCAACTGTGTTTGGGTTGCCATGTACCTACACTTTTCTTCCTTGTTAAGAATTTGGGCATTTCATCACTACAGTATTCTTCAGACTCGAGTATAACTCCACAAGTGTAAAAACAAAAAAAAGTCTGGAAATGTTTTCACCATTATTTGAGAGCTATTCCATTGGATTCATCTCTTCGCCCTTATCACATTCATACATATCATTTTTCGGCAAAATGTTTGACCCCACCCACCCCTTTTCGGTTCCCTTGTCATCATGGCCCATACCCACAGCCAAGACTTGGAAGCTCACTTCAATACCTTTCAATCTAGTCTCATCGAGACCCAACAAGAAGTGAAACAACTCAATGCCAATGTTCTCGCCATCAATACAACCATGCAGTCCTCAATGGAGGAAATCAAAGAAGACCTGACCACCCAGCTTGAATCTGTCTTTTCGTCACTCTGCACCAAGATTTATATCCCTATAGATAACCCTTCCTCTTAGTCACCTCCACATACTTAAGGTGAACATTCCTCTCATTCCCATAACTTTCAGCACCATCACTTTCAACGTGACCTACGCCTTTCGCGGGTGGATGTGACCAAATTTGATGGCTCAGACCCCACTAGTTGGGTAACCCAAATGGAACATTATTTCTCTTTATATTGCATTACAGATGAATTGGCCAAACTCTGGTATGGTATTCTCCATCTAGATTAAGAATGTTGGCAATGGTGGAAATGGAGAAAAACTTCCCGTCAAGGGTATATAGCTTGGACACACTTTGTGGCAAAGATTTATGAACTCTTTGATACTGACACCAACCATTTGGGCCGTTTGACAAAGTTGAAACAATCAGAAACAGTGGAAGACTTTATAGTTTCTTTTGAGCACCTGTATTTTTGGACAGAGGGCATGTTTGGTGCCTTTTTCCGAGAGTGTTTTATCAGTGGCCTCAAGGATGAGATTTGGGCCCATGTCCTGATGGCTCGACCTCAGAGTTGGGTGGAGGCTACTAAAAGAGCTAAATAAGCACAACAGGTTGTATCTTCTCAAAACCAGAAACCTGCCTTTATCCCTCGCCCTAAACTAGTGAATCCCACTACTTCCTCCACTCCACTAAAGATCCAAAAATTGACCAGGGATGAAATGGTTGAATGCCAACTCAAAGGCCTTTGTTATAATTGTGATGAAAAATATTACTCGGGCCACAAGTGTAAGGAACAAAATATTTTTATGGACATCTCTGAAGATATTTCGAAAGAGGATGCTGAAACTCCCCTTGTGTCTGAGTCACTTGAAACCACTGACATAAACCCTCCCTCGGACTCTCCCGAAGTAGAACTGGTCATTTCTCTCAATGCTCTCACTAGCTTCTCTGCTCCCAAAACCCTCAAGCTAATTGGTTACATCAAGCATCAGAAGCTCATCATTATGGTCGATAGTGGAAGGACATATAATTTTATTCATTGCCGCATTGCCCAAGAAACTCATTGCTACATCCATGCCGTCAATAATTTCCAAATCATGATTGACAATGGTGGCTCCATGAAATGTGGAGGGCATTTTGAAATTGTGCATCTCCAAATTGGTGACTACCACCTGAAATCTCATATGTTTTCTATCGGCATGGGCAGTTGTGACATTGTGTTGGGTGTAAACTGGCTAAGGACTTTGGGTTCCATTCTCATGGATTTCAAGGGATTAACCATGCAATTTGACCAGGAGGGCCAACAATATAAGTTCCAAGGCATAACCGTCAGTTCACCTGAGATCATTAGTTCCCATCGCAGGGAAAAGATGCTAAAAAAAGGTCATTCTGGTGGTATTTCCCAACTCCATGCCATACAAGCAACAGAGACACCCTCGGTTCCGCAAGACCTCCAAGCCATCCTTTCTAAACATCAAGTGGTCTTTTCCACTCCCCAGGGACTCCGTCCTTCCCGTGGTGTTCATGATCATTCCATTCCCCTTGTACCTGGAAGCCTTCCTTCCAATATCCGTCTATATCATCACCCCTTTTCCCAAAAAAATGAAATTGAGAAAATGGTCCAGGAACTCCTTAATGCAGGCGTTATCCACCCTAGTACGAGCCCCTACTCTTCTCTTGTGGTCATGGTCTTGAATAAAGAATATTCTTAGAGAATGTGTCCTAACTTTCGTGCCCTCAACAAACTTACCATTAAAGAAAAAATTCCCATTCCTGTCATTGATGATCTCTTGGATGAATTGAGTGGTGCCCAATTCTTTACTAAACTTGATCTTCGTTCGGTCTACCACTAGATACGTATGAAAGAGGTTGAAATTCCCAAGACTTCCTTTAGAACTCATGAGGGCCACTATGAGTTTTTTTTCATTCCCTTTGGCTTGTGTAATTCCCCCTCCACCTTCCAAAGCCTCATGAATCATGTCTTATGTCCTTTTCTACGTCATTTTGTCTTAGTTTTATTTGATGATATCCTCATCTATAGAAAAACCTGGATAAAACATATTTCTCATGTGGATCGAGTTCTCCATCTACTCTCTCAGCACCAAATTTTCCTAAAACAGTCTAAATGTGCCTTTGGCGCCTCAGAAGTAGAGTACCTGGGTCATTTGGTTGGCAAGGACGATGTCAGGGTGGATCCTAAAAAGATTGAAGCTATACAATACTGGACTCACACAAAGAATCTCAAAAGCTTGCATGGATTTTTGGGCTTAACAGGTTACTACCGCAAGTTTGTTAATAATTATGGAAAGATTGTGTTACACAAGATTTTGGTCATCTTGGTGATATCTTAACAACGGTGTATTGAGGTTCCCAAAAAGGACTTTTTACCTGAGAAAAGTGACCCTTGTCTCCTTCCAAAAACATATTTTTAAAGAGAGTTCGCAGGCTACCTATGGCCTAGGGTGCAAGAATCCATCATTCTCGCAGGGAACCTACACTTAAGGTGTGAAATTCTCGCAGTTTTCTCCATACATAGGGTGCGAACCTGTTTTTAAGCTTGGAAAGGAGAAGAGGTCTCGAGGGTTCTATAAGGGAATCTTCTAGAAAATGAGTTGGCATTCGTATGGTTTTCATTTTACCGACTTCTCAGATTTGATGGGATCATCCTCATCCATGTAACCATCTCTCCTTCTCCTATATATTGAACGGTTTCTCATGGAAAAGGTTAAGCAAGATTAAATGAAGAATTGGTGAAAGAATTGTGTGAAGAACCCTTATTTGACATAAGCTTGAAGACTCTATTTGGTCTATCAAGAGGAATTGGATCTTCTTCATGCAAGTACAGAGAAAGTGTGTGTTTTGGAACCAAGGGTCACTGAAAGGAAGCTTGCGAAATCAAGGCGATCAGGTTGTATCTTCTACTTTCAATTAATATGATATAGTGACATGTCCCTTTCCCATAAAGTCACTCTTACTTTATTGTGTAATTCCTTGATCATATGCATAAGTTGGCGTCGAATAAATTTTTCTATCTTCACTTTGGTTGGTTTGTGTTGTCTTGGACTTGACCTCATGAGAGAACCGGAGTGAAGAGGGAGCAACAGATACCTAAGGAAGCGATATAAAGGTATGTCATTTATTCCTCCCTACTAGCAGATTCAATGATTACAACTTAGGGAAAGAGTCATATCCTATCCTGTTTTGTTCTAGATCCAGGTGTATCTAGGGATATCTATTAGTGTACGCACCTACCGATTAGTCCGATAACAAAATTGGCGACTCCACTGGGGATGAAACCCATTTTTTAGTGGTTTTTGGTGTTTTTCCGTGGCCATTTTCTCTTACCTTACCATTTTTCATTTCTATCAATATCTGAGTCTTGTTGAGACCTCGATAGACTCTCTGGGTCCAGAGGTTCCTTAAAAAATTTTGTCTTTTTTCCAAATTTTTCTTAGTTTAAGGCATTCTTGCACTGAACTCTTTTGTAGCCTGCGAGAACCCCTAAAGTTCGCAACATGTTTTTCATTCCAGTGCGAACCTCTCGCACTCTGCTTGTGACCAGCCTACAAGAATGATCCATTCTCGTACTGTACACCACTGCCTACCCAGATTAAGGTTTTTTGTATGCTCAGGTGCCCAGATTTGTATGTGTGTCTGAAGAGAACTTCTTGGGCCAGTGATTGATTGTTTCTTGACTTTAGATTTTGTGAATGATTAGTCTTCGGAAATCAAAAGCTCTTCTTGTTCATTTTTTTTTTTCAATTGTTATCTCTTGACCTTTTCTTAAAAAGGATATAATCTCTAGTCCTGAAATCTGAGTGCTTGTTTGATTGGGAGCCGGTGATCGGTTTAAAATTTGGGATTAATTTTCTTTCTCAATTTCTCATTACTTGGAAAATTGTTGCCCTCATGCATTTGAAAAGACTAGTCTTGTCTACTTGTTGTTTTTGTCTTCATTGAAAGATTGGTTTGTGTTTTTGTATATTGCTTTTCATTAGTTGTTGGTTTTTCTTAGTTCCACCACTGTTGTGTGGTTTCTATTGGAAATTAAAAAAAAATAAAAACTTAAAGCAATTTTTTATTTGGAAAATATAGGCATTCGATTGTTGAAATAGAATGAATAGAGAATTGCCATTGTTCATGATTGTCGATATTGCATTTCAAAGAAGATCGTATATTGCGGTTCAAGTTGTTCTAGAAAACTCCTCATTCCCTCCTGTAAATAGGATTCATCGAACAAAAAATGATATCTTTCATTCCTATCTATGCATTGTTGGGTTAGAGTCTCACACAACATCGGTTTCATTTCCGTCTCCTTCGAGTAACAACAACATTTAATAATATCGCGCAAATTTTAAAATTTAACTAGTAACTCTTTTCTAGGACTCTATTACACCAACATTAGCTAGGCTAGATCTTTGGAATAGGCAGAGAGATACACTCTCCAAAGCACAAAACACACAATAGCATCTTGTGGTAAGAAGTGTCAAATTCCATTTGCAACATTTTGTCCTAGGAATCCCTTCTCACACAAGGGTCAAACCCGAGGTTGCATTGATATTGATAGAGTTACTCACCCTTCTTTGTTGATATCAGTGTAGAGATTTCACATATTACGAGGGTCACTTGAAAGTATACCCACAATGATGAGTGGAAGCCTCTTGAGCTGATTTCGGGCTAGATACCCTGCCCTTGCGTGTGAATCGGACTGTCGACTGTTCCCCCAGGCTCTATTGTTGTTGGTGGTAACCTTAGTGGCCTATCTTCTTAGGGTCTTACACAAGGTGACTGTGAAGGGGAAAGTCTTCATAGTACCTGGAATCGACGTTGGCCAAACTCACTTGGGCTCCTTGGAGGGTATAACCACAATTATGTGTGGGAGCTTGCACCAAGGTGTAAGTCCGTTAAGCAGGTCATCAACGTAATTTTTCCACCCTAGCACAACCCCTTGTCATCTCGTTGTTGCGACGTTGGATTTCATCACCAACTAGTGACCTCGGAATTAGAAGGTCTTGTTTGCTTGGTTTTGCTTCCTATATTTTTTTTTAACTAGCACATGTTGTTTGTTTACCCAAGTTGAGCATAGGATTTTCTTCATAAATTTTTAACTCGTTCACAATTGACCCTCCACGTCGTTCACGTAGAATGCAAGGCTTACCCCCAGAAAATATGGAAGGTTCTCAACCCTTTCCTACCAACTCACCAGAGGGATCTACTCAACAGAGTGAAGTCCAAGACATCACCACTCCACAAGTGGAAAGAACTAACTCTCTAGAACTATTCTGAATTTCCAATTCTCAAGAAGACTTTTGACTTCACCCTGACTCCGAGAGATGTATTATGCGACTGAATTCTTCCGGAGAACTAGTTGTTCAGTCTTCTGGATCACCAAATGGACCTTTCCTAGGACCTGAGGTGATCCAGATGGATATCGGTGTCCACCCACCTTTTCCAACTGGCTCAAAATAGTTTTCTGATATTTTTGGCAATTTACTATTTTTAGCAATTTTTACTTTCGGGGCCATTTTGAGGGCCTAAATGAAGGTTTTTCGGCATCGAGCCCCTCGATGATAGCTAAAGGAATAATTGAGCCCCCAAAATGAATCTCGTCGGCGATACCTTTCCAACAGGCTATTACACGCCTAAAACAGAGATCGTATGCAAAAGTTACGACCTCGGGAAGTTGATGTACTAGCTTACCCAAACAAGGCCCACATGACTTTTGGCGTTTCATCTCCTAGGGTTAGGTTTTTGGATGTCTAGGGTTGTTGGCATTCTTTCTTATTGTAAATATTCCTTCAGAGCCTCATTGTAACCTTCTTCTTGCGAATGCATGCTGCACTCACATCTCTTCTCAAAGATAAGCCGCCACCATTCTAGCAAGCTTGTTTCCGCTGCATTTTACAGTTTCAGCTTATTTCGTTATTGAATAGAAAACCAGTTTTACTGTATCTATGTTATTTTGTGTTCAGAACCTATTAATAATCTGTATTCATTTCGTTCTGCTCACAAAATCTGGATCAGTGGTATTAGAGAGATCTGCTCCTTGTCGTCTTAATGCATGTCCCCAACGAGGTCGGAGTACAAAGAGTTGGGTCTCGAGCTTGTTTCTCTTGAGGACAGAAGATCTCGCACGCCCAAGCAACCTACCATGGCAGGAGAAAAGAAAGATGAAGGGATAGGAGATCCTTTCAAACTTTTGATTGAGGAAGCCCTCACACAACAGAGGAACGAGATGATGGATAGTTTCACGCAAATCCTTCGGCGACTACCAACAGGCGATGCATCTTCCTCGAACGGAGGCGCCGCCCCCTTCAAGGTACAAATAAACTTTGATATTCCTATATTTGAAGGTCATATAGACGCAGATTCTATAGACAAGTGGTTGAATATACTAGAAGGGTATTTTTCTGTTCATAAATTTTCGAATAGAGAAAAGATCACTTTTGCACTCCTCAAAGTCGTTCCCCATGTCAAAGATTGGTGGGAAAATATCTGTGAGCAAAAGAAAATAGAGGAAACCTCATTATTTTCAGTCACAACCACCTGGGAATCCTTTAGGGATGCTATTAAGGAACAGTACTACCCTGTCGGAAGTTATGATGACCTGTATACCAAATGGACCACACTGCAGCAAGAAAGAGACCAAGCAGTGCCAGATTTCACAAATATCTTCCATACCTTGCGCACCAAGTTGGGTATCAAATATTTGGAGCAACATATGGTGCTCAAGTATCGTGGTGCTCTGCATAGATACATCCAGACCGAAATGGAATTTCTAGACATCTCATCCTTGGGCGCGGCCTACTCATATGTCGTCAAAATCAAGCAGAAGCTCAAACAAAAGATGCGGCAATTTGGGCCTGGGAACCCCTCACAACAAAATCCAGGAAAGGGTGGCCCCAACCCACCGAACAAAGAACTGAGAAAATATGGACAGTATCAAGACAACCAGTACAAGACACAGGTAAAGAAGGACACCGGAAAGACAAAGAAAGATACTGGGAAGTGGTGCGACTTCCATAAGAGCCCTTGGCATAACACTACTGACTGTTGCTCAAAGTAGTCGCTGGTGGCCGAAGTGAAATCCTCTGAATCAGATGGATATTCTGACTTCGAGACAGAACTAGAAAGGGGAAGACGGATCATTGATGCAGAACCCAGTGCCACCGTTTCTACCACCAAGATCAGGCCTAGTGAACCAGACGAGCTAGAAGAAGGAGAGCGCCTCTTCCATTCACATATGTGGGTAAAAGGCACCCCGCTGCACTTCATCGTTGACAGCGGTATCTAGAAGAACCTCATCTCAGCAGAGATCATCAAGCAACTGGCCCTACCAACAATGCCACACCTACAACCCTACACCATTGGATGGCTCCGCCAAGGAAGTGATCTCTGCGTCGGCCAATAGTGTCGACTGTCATATGGAATCAAGCCCTTTAAAAATGAGGTATGGTGTGATGTTTCTCCTCTTGAAGTTTGTGATGTTCTTTTGGTCCAACCTTATTTATGGAAACTTCATGATGTATATGAGTCTAGGCCTCGTAGTGTTATTATTACTTTGAACAGGAAATTGTATAGGATACCCGAGGCAGTCCCACCTAGTGTTATTTCCTTGATCTCTGATAAGCAATGCAGGAAGGTCATCTCTCAGACGGGGAAGTTTGTCTTCTTCGTGATTCGCTCTTAGAATAAGTGAAAGATCGCAGCCACATCCAGGGTCTCTGCGGCCGACCTCTCCACACAGCAGAAGCAAGTAGATAAGGTCGTGGAAGAATACTCGGATATATTCTCCTCACCTACAGGGGTACCTCTGCACTGCCAGATCAAGCACCCCATCGATCTGACCCCTGGCGCACTGCTACCCAATGGGTTAGTCTATCGTCTCTCTTTGTTAGAGAATGAGGATATCAAGAGATAGATCCAAGAACTGCTCCACAAGGGGCACATACGCCCTAGATCATCACCTTGCGGGAGCCCAATCGTGCTGGTATAGAAGAAAGATGGAACCTGGCAACTCTGTATTGATTACCGGGCTTTGAATAGAATCACTGTCAGAAACTGGTACCCGATTCCCCGAAACGATGACCTCCTTGATCAACTCACAGGGGCCAAATACTTCAGTAAGATTGATCTGAAGCCTGGCTACCACCAAGTCTCGATAGAA
This sequence comes from Picea engelmannii, assembly GCA_009831015.1. Taxonomy (NCBI): domain Eukaryota; kingdom Viridiplantae; phylum Streptophyta; class Pinopsida; order Pinales; family Pinaceae; genus Picea; species Picea engelmannii. Next base: position 27,663 of record ML819023.1, on the reverse strand, counting down.
CAGACAAATGTATAGAAGACCGCCTTCAAGTCAAAGGAAGGACTTTTTGAATGGTTGGTCATGACCTTTGGTTTGACAAATGCTCCAGCCACTTTCATGAGGATGATGGATGATATCCTGCGACCATTCATCAATACTTTTGTAGTGGTGTATCTGGATGACATTCTAATTTATAGCAAGACTTGGGACGAACACTTGCAACATATTCAACAGGTTTTGCACACCCTGCGGCAGCACAAGCTATATGCCAACCTGGAAAAATGATCCTTCGGCATGGACTGGGTGCATTACCTGGGCTACATCATTGATCATCATGGCATACATGTGGATCTAGCCAAGATCCAAGTCATTCGTGACTGGCCAGCCCCAACAACACTCACTGAGCTTCGGAGCTTCTTGGGACTTGTTAATTTCTACCGCAGGTTTGTGTTGGGTTTCTCCCATATTGCATGGGCCCTCAGCTAAATAAACAAGGGTGGTGGTAAGGAGAAATTTGCGTTGGGCCGGTCCCAACAACAAGCGTTCGATGATTTGAAGCAACGCTTGTGCTCATCCCCAGTACTTTCACTACCAGACTTATAGCATCCCTTTGAGATCGAGACAGATGCTTCAGACTATGCCGTGGGCGCCTTTCTCATTCAACACGGCCACCCCGTGGCCTATCATAGTGAGACACTGTCAGACACTGTCCGTAAGTACCCTACTTACAACAAAGAAATGTACTCCATTGTGAAAGCATGTCACCAGTGGAGACATTACATTCTTGGGAAGGAGACAGTCATCCACACTGATCATAAGCCACTGTAGTTCATGCAAACACAGGGAAAACTGCAAAATGACCGCCATCAAAAGTGGTCCACATACTTGTAGCAATTCCACCTCAACATCAAGTATAAAACAGGAATCACCAATCGCGTCGTTGATTTCCTCAACAGACCACTAGTCGCGGCACTCACCAGGATGTTAGAATCTTGCGGCCATGAGACATCTGGATGGCCCCAACTCTATGAGACAGACCCTGACTTTTCCACCACCTACCAAATGTTGGGTGCAAATGTAGTTGTCGATAATTTCCATCTTCAGGATCGGTTGTTGTGTCGTCTGGGCCATATATGTGTTCCATCAAACGAGCGAGCGAAGCGGATCTGGGAAGCCCACTACAATCGGGTGGCACGACACTTCAGCGTCGAAAAGACAGTGGCAATGCTACAGAAACATTTCTACTGGCCGAAACTTCGACAGGAGGTCGACAAGTATATCAGGTCCTGCATTGCCTGCGCTATTTCCAAACCGACCACTAAGAAACAGAGCTTGTACACCCCTATTCCTACTCCTAACATGCCATGGGAATCCATCTCAATGGACTACATGTCCGGCCTCCCATCCACAAAGCGGGGAAATGACTGTGTTTTTATGGTTGTTGATCACTTTTCTAAGATGGTGATTCTGGTTGCCTACAAGAAGAGCATCATAGCAGAGGCCACTGCCAAGATCTTCTTTGAACGAGTCTGGGTACATTTTGGAATCCCACAAACCATTGTCTCAGATCGGGATAGTTGATTTCTCAACACATTCTGGTCGAGCCTCTGGTCACTGTTGGACACCAAGCTCGCCAAATCCACGGCCTTCCACCCCCAGATAGATGGCCAAACCAAGGTTGTAAATCGAATGATTGTGCATATCCTTCGCATTTATAATTCAAAGAACCCTCGCACATGGGATGAGATCCTTCCTTATATCCAACATAGCTACAACCGAGCCTTGCATAGCTCAACCAGCCACAACCCCTTTCAAGTGGGGTTGGGATTCCAACCATTGGGTCCCATAGATGGTGCACTTCCCCTTGCGGTCACCTCGATTGACTCATCTCCTACTCCAAATGAAGCTGAGAAAGCCACCCTGTTCATTGAGCAGATCCAGCACATCCGCCAACAGGTTCAAGATATCCTACAGAAGTCCAATGACAAGTACAAACAGCGGCATGATCAACATCGGGTGCCGCATAAGTTTCAAGTGGGCGACAAAGATTGGTTGCACTTGCAGAAAGAACTCCTTACAAGACCCCATCAGAAGCTTCGCCCACTCCATTATGGACTGTACACTATCACCAAGGCCATGGGGGATAATTCTTTTGAGCTCAACATTCCTCCTTTCCTTGGCATGCACCCAGTGTTCAACGTGGATCTCCTTCGCCCTTATTTCCCACCATTATTGGACACCTCAGAAGTAGCAGAACAACTGAAACCAACAGAACTCAACCCCGACTGCATACAACAGGCATCCAATGATCATATTGTGGACAGACATATCAAGGGCACTCGACAACAAAGGATCCATCTTTATCGAGTCGTCAAAGCAGGACAACTCCTGCACCAAGGCAAGTGGCTCACCCGGGGCCAAATTCAATAGAAATTTCCTCATCTAATGGGGGACCTCAATGCAATGGAGACCATTGATTCCTAAGGAGGTAGGATTGATCTATATGGATATCGGTGGCCACCCACCTTTTCCAACTGGCTCAAAACAGTTTTCTGATATTTTTGGCAATTTACTATTTTTAGCAGTTTTTACTTCTGGGGCCATTTTGAGGGCCTAAATGAAGGTTTTTCGGCATAGATCTCCTCAATGATATCCAAATACATGATTTATCCCCCAAAATGAATATCCTATGAGATACCTTTCCAACGGGCTATTACACGCCTAAAACGGAGATCGTATGCAAAAGTTACGACCCCGGGAAGTTGATGTACTAGCTTACCCAAACGGGGCCCACGTGACTTTTGGCGTTTCATCTCCTAGGGTTAGGTTTTTGGATGTCTAGGTTTGTTGGAATTCTTTCTTATTGTAAAAAGGCCTTCATAGCCTCATTGTAACCTTATTCTTGTGAATGCGCGTTGTCGTCACATCTCTTCTCAGAGATAAGCCGCCACCATTCCAGCAAGCTTGTTTCCGCTACATTTTACAGTTTCAACTTATTTCGTTATTGAATAGAAAACCAGTTTTACTGTATCTCTGTTATTTTGTGTTAAGAACCTATTAATAATCTGTATTCATTTCGTTTTGCTCATAAAATCCGGATCATCAGGGTCAAGATCGTTTTTGGGCTACCGACATTTTTAGACGGGACCTCTTTGGCTCAGGAATTGGTGTTGATATCACTATCTCACCTGAGCTACACGAAACATCTGATCCATACGTAGTACCGTTGACTAATGCTTATTATTTTCCTGGTACATAAGCCCCAAGAGTCAACCACATCATGACTCTCCCTTTACAAATGGTCCATTACATAGATACTACGAGTCTTCACACCGGGATTACCGCAGCTTGCCAAGCCCCCATTAACACACCGCTTTCGCCCAGAGTCACCCCGACTCTTCCACCTGGATTCCATGCATTGAATTCCTCTATTCTCATTCCTACATAAATCACATCCGAAACTCCTAGTGGTCCCACTTATTCTGGGCACTCTCGTCCTGGTTTCATTCCAACACTTCCTCCGTACCCTTTCAGAGGACCTTTTCCATCCTCTATCGGAGGCACTGATCCTAGTGGCACCATTCCATCGTTCACACAAAATTACCAGATTCCTGTTGGTGGACTATTTCACTAAGGAGGTCCAACTCAACCCTCCCTTGTAGGGAAAATCCCAATTGGAACACAACCCCCGATTGGAACACAACCCCCAATTGGAGGACAACCCCCACCGACCCCACCATGTGGACAAAACATACCTCCATCCTTGGCCCAGTATTGGAACCATCCGATCCAACATAATCCTCAATCGACTGGGGGGCAACAACTTTCGGCTAGCTCCGTCATACCCCCTGCTACGGGCCAACCCTATCCAGGTACGTCTAATCCTATTTGGGGCTTGACTGCTCAACCCCACGCCCCCATCCAAGGATACAACCCTATGAGTTACTTGCCTCCTCAACAACCACCGAATCTGCCCGGATCCTTGCATTATATGAAGACTGCTTATGGTCCCACTGGTTTTCCAACAGGACTCCCTCCCTAAAGTCACCAATACCCGCACATGAATAGACAGTTACCTTTCTTAGCCACCTTGGACCTCCCGGATCTGTCAAGAATTTTAAATGATCAGATCCATCACTCTCCCCAATGGCCTGCTATACCAGTCAAACTACCATCTGACATCCCTAAATTCGATGGCAAAGTGGGAGAGGACTTGAACAGTCACGTAATGAATTTTCACCTTTGGTGCTCATCCAACTCCTTCATGGATGACTCTATTCGTTTACGCCTTTTTCAAAGAACTCTCACGGGTTATGCCGCAAAATGGTATATAGAATTACCATGAGGTTTGTTCACCGACTTCAACACCCTCGCTATGGCATTCCTCACCCACTACCAGTTACTGATCCACTATGAAACAGGGACCGATATTTTGAGTTCTTTCAAACAAACCAAAGCCACTCATATCTCTGATCACATTCATGAGTGGCGATGGAGACGACGTCTCATCAAACTCGAACTTCCCGATCAGTTGCTGGCAGAGTGGTTCACAAAATCATTCGTTAATGACATCGGTCATGACATCTCCATGGGTGGAGTTGTCATGGAAGAACAAGCCATTAGTCATGCTCAATACATTGACCTCGTTTACTCACAAATGGGTACTCTTTATGAATTACTCTCTGATGCACCTCGTCCTTCTACTTCTGCCACTTCAACTACTCCTGCTGCTTCTCATGCAGCTGACGATGTGATTGGCACTTTCCATGCCCAACCATATTTTGCCCAAACATCTAGCAACAACCCCAAACCCATTTCTTCTAATGTTCAAAATGCTCCATCTCCTACCCCTCCCACCGGCAAGACTTTTGAGGTAAATGCTATTCAATCTACCCCCGTCGGTAAAATCAAATACAGAAAGGGAAAGGGTAAGAATAAGAAGGAAAAAAATAATTCGCAAGCAGAGAGAACCAAAACACCACCTGTTGACGATAGGGATAAGTGCAAACCCTGATACCCTTGTCTTATCTGTGGTGATGATCACTACACTACGGATTGTCCACGACGATCTGAGGTTACTAAGTTCCTTCAAGGGACCACGAAACCACCCACTCCGGTCATATTGTCACAACCCTTCCCTTCTCAAGAACAGTCCCAATTGGTCATTCACGACCAACCCTCCCCCTCCAATACATCCTATGTCTTAATGTGTACAGGAGATTCAAAGAAAAACGACATCACACTTGCCACTCGAGCCAAAGATTATTCCTCCTCTAAAGAGAAGGTTGATGCTATACCTCCTTCATTGGTCCAACCAACTCACATGAATCCACCTACCAACGGTCCTCTTCATCTTGAACGACCAAGCCTCGACACAGTCCTTCGCCCTCCTCCAAAGGGAGTCGTTCGGAAATTGGCTTTCAATCCTCACGCCCGTGCTGCCTAGAACTACAGTATTGTTGAAGATCTGGCCCAAGCACCATCCATGATGTCAGCCCTCGAAGTCCTTCAAAGTTTTCCTATACAACGTAAGGAACTATTGAAAGCTATTGGTAGAATCGACCCTACGGATACGAATTTAATAATTTTTGACTTAGAAGATCACATTCCAAGGTTACCCCCTCAACTCGCATTCCAAATACAAGCTATTGTCTCCGACAAAAACATTTGTAGAACTGTTATCGACGAGGGTGCCTCGACGTGTGTCATGTCTATTACCTGCTGGAAATCCATCAACTCTCCTCCTTTGACAGAATCCCACAACACACTCAAAGCCTTTAATGGCTCCAGTTTTAAGCCTTATGGTGTCCTCCCTTCATTGCCAATTACGTTAGAAGGCAAAACGGTCCAAGTTGAAGTAGAAGTCTTTGACACTCCTCTTGATTACAACCTTCTACTTGGCCATAGCTGGATTGATTCCATGCGCGCAGTTGTGTCGACTCCTTTTTGTGTTGTACGTTTCCCACATCAAGGAAAGGTAATTATCATCGACCAATTAGCCTTCTTTAACTCGGATTCACGTACTGGAAATGTATCGTTCATTGCCAAACCCCAGTGTGGGTCTTCTTAAAGACTCCTCGTTAATGGGTACCTTCACCATCCCACCACCCAATGTTCCACATCCGCCTGTCACTTCAATCAACATGATCTCCACCTCTATTCACGGAACCCCTGCATCTCATGACCCATGGATGGTACCCAACCCCAGCGATCATATTTGTTACGACAACGAAATGTCATTGAGCCTGGTCAAATCCGCCTATTACGCCATTCAATCGACAACTCCTTCTACCCCCTCTCTTGGTGATTTATGTCCAGATCCTTTCCACATCATTTTTTCCATGGACGATATGATTATGTCTGTTATGGAAGACACCCCCTGGGACGATGGACATCATCACTCCATCCTCTTCCTGGAACAACACACCATCGAGAGCTACCAACGGATCTCGACCCTGTCGACCGTTGCTGTCATTTCCATCGTTTTCGAGTCCACACACTATGTGTTTTCTGAAGGGAACTTAAGCAATATCTCACCCACCATTTCCCTCGACATATCGAAAATGTGCATATCGGAGCTTCGTGTTCCCCTGACAAAATAGTCACCTACAAGTCACTTTTCAAATAATTTCATGACGTCTTCGCTTGGAGCTATGAAGAAATGTCGGATATTGACCCCGCCATTGTGATACATGAGATTAAGAAATACCCAGATGCTAAACCCGTCCGACAATGCCTTCGTCTGGTCCACCCATGTAAAGCGGTTTCTATCAAGCTTGAAGTCGAGAAACTTCTCAAAGCCAACTTTATTTACCTGGTGGCTCTCATTGAATCGGTTTCCAATCTTGTCCTGATCGACAATAAACAAGGCACAATTCGTGTGTCCGTTGATTATAGGGATATTAACAAAGCATGTCCTAAAGACAACTTTCCTACCCTCTTCGTTGACCAGATTGTTGACAATTGCACCAGAAGTGAAATCTTCTCTCTAATGGATGGTTTCTCCGGATATAATAAAATCAAAATTGTTCCCAAGGATCAACACAAAACCACTTTTATTTGTCCTTGGGGCACTTTTGCTTATTGAAAACTTCCTTTCGGTCTAAAAACCATTGGCGCAACTTTTCAGCATGCTATGTCTTATGCCTTCCATGATATCAAGAACATGGTGCAGCCATATCTCAATGACTTACCCGCTCATTCCATGCGTCGTGTCGATCATCCAATACACCTCCAATCCATTCTCCTCCGATGTCGGTTTTAGCATATATGCTTGAATCCTCACAAATATGTTTTCTGCATAGAATCCGGCCGACTTCTAGGATTTATTGTTTCACATCAAGGGATCAGGGTAGATCCTTTGAAGGTCGAGGCGATCCTCAATCTCCCTCCTCCTTCCTCGCTTCGCCAGTTACAAATTTTGCAAGGGAAAGAAAACTTTCTTCGTCGTTTCATCCTGAACTATGCCGAGCTAACTCTTGGATTTACGCGACTACTCAAAAAGGGGTCCAAGTTCGTCTGGGATACCATCGCTAACAAAGCATTTGAATCTTTGAAACTGTCCCTAACATGTACTCCGCTCCTCTTCCCACCGGATTACAATTGTGATTATTTCCTCTACCTCACATCCTCGGATTACACCATCATTATGGTTCTCATCTAGGAGGATGATTATCATGATGAACATGCCATATATTACTTGATTCGAAGTCTACTTCCTACCAAAACCAAGTATTTACATGTTGAAAAACTGGCCTTGACAACCGTCCAAGCAGTTCAACGTTTATGGCACTATATCCTCTCTCGTAAGACTACGGTAATTTCTAACTGCAACCCTATGCAGCACATTCTCAGACGTCAACTACTAGGGGGAAAATACTCCAAATGGATCATGATACTCCAGGAGTTTGACTTGGAATTCGAACGCTCTAAGTCCAAGAAATCCTTAGTGTTTTCTAAGTTGATATGTGACTTTCCCTACTCCGAGACAGAAAAGGTAGCAGCGGATTCATTACCTAATGAATCCCTTTTCCTGATTAGTTCTGATGATCTTTGGTATGGAGATATCATCATATATCTCCAAACCTAGAATTTTTTGTCCAATTTGTCTAGTACTGACCACCGTCGAATACGCTACCAAGCCCGTCAGTATATTATCCTCGGTGATACTCTTTATCGTCGTGGGATTGACTCAGTTTTTCGACGCTGCCTCACATTTGAAGAAGCCGAGAAAGTCTTAAATGACTTCCATTCTAGAGCCTGTGGTGGTCATATGTCCGGGTATGCTACTGCCCAGAAGATCTTGGGAGCTGGGTATTTTGGCCTTCTTTATTTAACGATTGTATAATTACCGTCCAAAAATGCCACGCTTGCCAGACCTACAACCATAAAATATGATCACATCCCGCTCCTCTGCACTCTGTGGTCTCCATCGGTCCTTTTGAGAAATGGGGTATCGATTTCATGACATATCACCCTCACTCGGCCATGGGGCATGGATACATTATTATAGCCATAGACTATTTTACAAAATGGGTCGAGGCGATGCCGACATTTGACAACACCGGAAAGACCGTAGCATTATTCATATTCAATCACATCATAGCTCGTTTTGGTGTTCCTCAATATACCATCACCGATCATGGTAGCCACTTTAGAAACTTCATGATGTCCAAACTCACTGAAAAGTTGGGTCTTTTCCATGAATACTCAACACCCTATTACCCACAAGCCAACGGCCAAGTCGAAGCAATTAACAAAGTCCTCATTACCATGCTTCAACAAATGATAGGGATTCACAAAACGAGTTGGCACACGTTGTTGTTTTCAGAATTGTGGGCTTACTGGACATCCGTTAAGTCTACTACCAGGTTTACACCATTCCAGTTAGTCTATGGTCTAGAAGCCATCCTGTCAATTGAATGTGAAATACCCTCCCTAAAACTAGTCGCCGAACTTCTACCAAACACTTCTGCTGAAGAAGAACGTATGTTGTATCTCATGCAATTAGATGAAACTCGACGCGACACCACCCTAGTCATAGAATCCTAGAAGAAATGCATCAAAGCCTAATACGACAAACATGTCAAGCCTCACGTTTTCTCTGAAGGTGATCTAGTTCTCCTTTACAACCAAGATCGAGATGTGCTAGGGGATGGAAAATTTGAAGCTATGTGGCAAGGTCCTTATATCTTTAGACGAGTTTTGGAGAAAGGATCTTACGAGTTAGTATATTACGACAGTATCCTTTTGAGTGAACCCAGAAATGGGTTGTACTTAAAGAAGTACTATGCCTAATATCACCTATGAATGAGTACTTGTATTTTATTGTATCATACTTCTTGTGTGTTACTATAGTATGATTTTTTGTTTTTTGGTCTCTACCCTTATGTTACGTTGTGTTTGGTTTCCAGATGTCAAAGTCTTCGCTACCCCACATTGGCTTCGCTGATGCCTCTAGCCGTAGTACTCAGAACCTTGCTTCTGCTGCTTGGGCAATTTACGCCCCTACAAACGAACTTATCACTCTATGAGGTGTGTGTCTCGGCTGTGTGACCAACAATATTGCAGAGTATAGCACCGTTATCGAATTGTTGATTGATGTTATTTCTCTCGGTATCCGTCACTTGGTTGTATGACTCAATTCGCAGCTAGTAGTACTATAGTTAAGTAATGTCTATGTTATTCGAAGTCCTACTTTGTTACGGGTATATTTACGAATTCGCCTCTTGGAACGTTATTTTGATTATATTGAGTATCAAAATATTCCTAGATGTCTAAATACATTAACTGAGGCATTAGCTAACTATGTATTAGACAAACATTTGGGTCATGTATAAACCAAGCACATCACATGTATCACACAAAACAAGATAATATGGTATAAGTCGTATATATGTATATAACGATCAAAATCTTTTACAAAACGTTTTTGTCCAAGGACCAAAATTTCAAAATCTGAAGCTCATAGCTTTTACAAAGTAGCGTTATGGGCGACGCTCGTGATAACACATGACTACCCGAGCAACCCTACGAAGTAGTCGGCCAAAAGACTCTGACACGCCGACAGTATGGCACTGATAACGCCGAGGGATCTCTTTGATAGTCATGTCTAGAATGTTAACAGTCAACCCATCCAAGTTTTGCTCCATGGCTTCATTGTCTTCGGCATCTCATCACGCCACTAGAGCCACCTCTCCTCGTCATTGAATAGGAGACGTGCCTGGAGGTCGATATGGCCCCACATCCGTGTCATTAAAAAAGAGATTTTTGATCAGTTCTTGGACAGACATAAAAACATTTTATATGATAAAAATCACAAAAACATTTAAAAGAACAAAATGTGTACTTCTTACCTAGGTCACCCCACTGAGCATCCTCAGGTAGGGATAAATCCGAATCTCCTCAGAAGTCCAATCTGGCGTAGGTGTAGTCATCAACCATCAACATCTGTGGCCACAACCATTCAAAGAATGAATCGTTGTATTTGATTATAGGCCCAACTACATGTCAGGCCATGAGGTTGCACCACCTCAGCATCCTCAAATCTTCTGGGGCCGGTAAACCCCACTCAACCTGTAATCTCAGTAATGGAACCCTCTCAAGAAAGGACACCAAAATTGATCCGTAACCAAACTACTTCAGGTCACCCTTCCTACATTTTGTCAACTGTCTCTTCATACTGTGGAGAACTGCATCTAACCAGTTGAAGACTCGTGGCTCTGTGCACTCTATGGCATATTGGAAGTAGCTTTGGAGAGCCATGTGTGAAGTTCTGCTCCCAACCATACATACTATAGTGAATAAGATGGTTCGCAGGGTCAAATCTTGGACCCCCCAAATAGCCACCTTACCTTTGCTTCTTTCTGCCTCTGGCACACAGTATTGGCGACAATACTCACTCATAGGGAGTCCGTCGCCTCGGCTACCAGTCAAGCTAGTGTGGTACCCACGCCGTGATAAACCTATCAAAAAGTAGATATCCTCGATATCTAGGTTCAATGTGTGGACTCCCACGTGAAACAACTGCTGGTCCACGTCCCACATATGAACCAGGTACTCCAACAATCTGATTTGGGCCCGCATGCCCGGAATCTGGAAGAATTTCAAAAGCCCACAGTCTCGGAGGGAAGCAACATTACCCGGGTCATTCCCAGCAATGACATCTTCCTCCTCATGTTATCTTTCGTGCCACTCCAACATCATGATGGTCAAATACCTGCACAAGAACCATAAGAAGAGAGTCAACAACTCATTTCAAACCTTGGCATATTTTTTATTGAGCAAAATTCAAAGTAAAATTTTATTTTCTGGCCCTCACAGGTGTCCTCTTATCATAGTGCAATATTCTCACAGGTGCCTTTGAGGCCGCTTGCGAGAATCATGCATTCTCGCAGGTCCCATATGGCTAGCCTACGAGAACACCCGGGCGCAAGTTTTGGCTCTAAAACAAACTCAAAACCTTGAAAATTGCCAATGAAAATAAAAACTAAACCATGGAAAAGATAGGAGATCAAGAACCTACCTCATTCATGGAGATGGTTCGCCAAATGGTCGCCTATGCCTCCCACGATCGAGCAATGAAATTTGAGGTAAAAATAGTTGTTTTGGGCAAATTTCTTGGCAAAATCACAATGACAATGGTAAAATCCCTTTTACCCACTTATATTTACTTTTTACCATTTTTGTTGATTTTAATATTGTTTTATTCATCAAACCTAATGCCTAATATCCCTATGAGTGTGAATTTTTGTAGATATAACGACTTTGAAGTCCACAAGAAAGAGTATGGATGTTTTTTCTTTTTTGTTCGCATGTACGACTGCTTTTTATAGTTTTTAGAAAAACTTTGAGCTTAGTCTTCGTTCATTCTCACGCTTGAAAATACATGAGAACGCAACCGAGTATACTTTTATCGTCTTTTCATACTTGTCATGGTAACACGAAAACAATGAACCCAAAGGAGTATCCTTTAAGCTCTTTTCACACTCCATAAAACCAAAAAGATTGCCGAGTGACCTTGTTCTATTCACGCTCGTAAAAGTATCTGAACAAAACATTCGATGGGTGATAGTTTATCACTTTTTCGGTCCTGTCGAACTATTTTACGAAAAAGGAACTAAGAGAGTTCTCTTTAAGTATTTTTTAGACTCTCAAAACATGAAAAACCCTCGAGTTTTCTATCTTTGGACTCATTAAACAAACATCGAAAGAGCCATAATGGGACCGAGCCACTCCTTCCTAGGGTTTGTTAAACATACTCCGAGGGACTTGTCTGAAGGATGAGCTTACATCAACAAGCATATGTTATCCTCCTCAAGCTTGCGTAAAAATAAATAAGTACTCACCAGAAATGGTGGAGGAAAATTTGGGAAAGGGATGTGTTTTCGTATACATATTATTGGCAGTAAGTGTCGCTCTTGAACATGACACCCCCTATTCGTTATTTGAAGCCGGTTTGGGAAATCCATTTGTCTCTCATTCAACTTACTATGAGGTCATATCCTGGGTCATGTTTGAGTCAATGCTGCCATGTCCTTGGTCATGTAATTCATATGTTCAAGGGAAGTTCATCCAAACCTGCTATTGAGTCGGCCATTTCTTACCAAGTCGGCCTTCCCTGTGTCCAATTCAACTTATACCATACTTTGTTTCACCTTCAAAATTTGTTACTCATTTCGTGTCATTGATGGGGGATACATCAAGGCCCTCCTGTGACGAGTTTTGTTCCATCGACTCCAACTCATTATCTAGAAACAAGACTTAGAAATTGTTTGGTATCTTGAAAATTGCATGCCTCAATGGCAGGTTTCCTTGCTTTCGATAGTGGGTTTTCATCATTGACCTCTGATTGAGAGATTCCATCGAATGTTCAGCCTCAACTCATTTATTCACATTCGATGGATTTTACTAGTGTACCTTGGGAGTCATTGACATTAATGGTGATTTCCCTCGCACTTGTTAACGGTTTCATCAATGACCGGTAATCAAGTGGTTTCTACCATGTTCGACTTCGGCACATGTAATCACATGGTTAGATTCATACTTTCAGGTGATGGGATTGAAGACCCTAGGTTTCATATTTTTCATCCAGGCTGCGATGGAGTATGTATGATTTGCATCGACACATAGATCCAATTTGTATGTCACATGGCTATGTCGTCCTAATTTGAGTCTTCTCGCATAGATCCACAGTGTATTCCTAGTGGCTATGTAGTATTTTTGACGTCATGGATCCACGGTGTATGATTGGTGGCCATGACCTACATTCATGATGTCATCCGTCTGTGATCTGAGTATGGGAATGCCTACCTCAGAACTAGTATTATATTATGCAGATGCTTGATTGTTTGCAGGTTTCCGATTAGGTGCACTCCTGGTTTCTGACATACACACATAGTTTACAAAGTATTTCGGTTGTCACTGATTCCGGCCTCATACTTTGGGGGGCATTCTATTACACATGATTTTGGTCATCTTGGTGATATCTTAACAATGGTGTATTCAGGTTCCCAAAAAGGACTTTTTACTTGAGAAAAGTGGCCCTTGTCTCCTTCCAAAAACATATTTTTAAAGAGAGTTCGCAGGCTACCTATGGCCTAGGGTGCGAGAATCCCTCATTCTCACAGACCACCTACACTTAGGGTGAAAAATTCTCACATTTTTCTCCATACACAGGGTGCGAACCTGTTTTTAAGCTTGGAAAGGAGAAGAGGTCTCGAGGGTTCTAGAAGGGAATCTTCTAGAAAATGAGTTGGCATTCGTATGGTTGTCATTTTACTGACTTCTCAGATTTGATGGGATCATCCTCATCCATGTAACCATCTCTCCTTCTCCTATATATTGAAAGGTTTCTCATGGAAAAGGTTAAGCAAGATTAAATGAAGAATTGGTGAAAGAATTGTGTGAAGAACCCTTCTTGGATAGAAGCTTGAAGACTCTATTTGGTCTATCAAGAGGAATTGGATCTTCTTCATGCAAGTACAGAGAAAGTGTGTGTTTTGGAACCAAGGGTCACTGAAAGGAATCTTGCGAAATCAAGGCGATCAGGTTGTATCTTCTACTTTCAATTAATATGATACAGCGGCATGTCCCTTTCCCATAAAGTCACTCTTACTTTATTGTGTAATTCCTTGATCATATGCATAAGTTGGCGTCGAATAAATTTTGCTATCTTCACTTTGGTTGGTTTGTGTTGTCTTGTACTTGACGTCACGAGAGCACCAGAGCGAAGCAGGAGCAACATAGACCTAAGGAAGCGATATAAAGGTATGTCACTTGATCCTCCCTACTAGCAGATTCAATGATTACAACTTAGGGAAAGAGTCATGTCATGTCCTATTTTTTTCTAGATCCAGGTGGATCTAGGGAGATCTGTTAGTGTTCGCACCTACCAATTAGTCCTATAACAGATTGCAACACCACTTACTGCTCTCCTAAAAAAGAATTCTTTCACTTGGACCCCAGCCGCTGCTCAATATTTTCAAACCTTGAAGATGGCCATGTGCACCACTCCAGTCCTAGCCCTTCCTGATTTCACAAAGACCTTTGTCTTGGAATGCGATGTTTCAGGGAAAGGAATTGGTGATGTCCTTATGCAAGAGGGTCAGCCTTCGGCCTTTACTAGCAAGCAACAATCTGAAATAAATCTGGGCAAATCAATCTATGAAAAGGAAATGTTGGCTAAACTGCATGCGGTTGATCTATGGTGCCCTTATCTATTGGGGAAAAGCTTCCAAATTAAGATAGACCATCAAAACCTCAATTATTTTCTAGAACATAGCATTTCCTCCCCGGAGCAACAAAAATGGGTGACTAAGCTCTTTGGATATGATTATGAAATCATTTACAAGAAAGGAAAATACAATGTGGTTGTGGATGCACTTTCCCGAAAATATGAAGACGAAGGATCACTTTTTTCTCTTTCCTTCATTGTACCATATTGGCTCCAATCTATTCGCCAGGAATGGCTACAAGATCCCAAAAGTTCACATCTGATCCAACAATTGTAGTCCAATGCTCTAGCTTCCCCAGGGTACTCTTGGCTCTATGATGAGCTTCGATACAAAGGTCGTTTGTATTTAAGTAAACAATCAAAGGTTAAATCCATGCTACTTTTTGAGCTTCATGCTACACCCACAGCGGGGCACTCCTAGTTCAGCAAAACCTATGACAGGGTCAAACGTTCTTTTTTCTGGGACGGTATGAAATATGAAATTCGTAATTTTTTCACTGAATGTGATGTGTGTCAATGCAACAAGGGAGAAACAATCAAATCTCTGGGCACACTACAACCGCTTTTGATTCTAGCTGCTATTTCGAGGGATATCTCTATGGATTTTATTACAGAATTACCCAAATCGAGAAATAAATCAGTCATCATGGTGGTTGTTGATCGCCTTTCCAAGTATGCTCATTTATGTTCTCTTCAACACCCGTTTACAACATCCACGGTGGCTCAAATTTTCATGGATAAGGTTTTCAAACTCCATGGCATGCTGCATTCTATTGTTTCTAATCGCGACCCAAATTTCACAAGAAATTTTTGGCAAGAACTATTCAAGCTACAAGGCACCCAATTGCATCTCAGCATAGCTTATCATCCCTAGACTGATGGTCAAACAGAAGTTGTCAAAAAGTGTTTGGAAACATATTTGAGGTGTTTTTCTTCGGAAAAGAAAAGTCAGTGGGCTCAATGGTTACCCCTAGTTGAATGGTGGTACAACACTTCATACCATACAACTACATGCATGACTCCTTTTGAAGTGGTATATAGACAGAAGCCACCTTCATTTCTCCCATACTTACTTGGTGTCTCGAAGGTCTAGGTGGTTGACCAAACACTTACAGTTCAAGAGGCTATTCTCCATACCGTCAAAGAGAATTTGGTCATGGCACAGAATTGCATGAAGCAACAAGAAGATCAAGATCACTCTAAACATCAATTTGCAGAAGGGGATCAAGTGTTTCTTCGAATGCAACCTTACAAGCAAAATTCCCTCAAGGCCGAGCATTGTCAGAAGCTAGCACCCAAATTTTATGGTCCTTATAAAGTTCTCAAGTGTGCGGGATAGGTGGCGTATTAGTTATCTTTGCCCAATCATTCAAAGCTACATCCTATTTTTCATGTTTCATGCTTAAAGAAGGTGATTGGAACTAAGTGCCAAATTCAAACCAACCTTCCCGAGTTAGCTGAAGAAGGATCCATTTGGTTACAACCACAAGCAGTTTTGGACCAGCGTGAGCGTCGCCTGCATCAGAGAACCATCAAGGAAGTGTTAGTGCAGTGGAAAGATACAACTCCAACAGATGCCACATGGGAACCAATTACCATTCTACAACAATTTCCACACCTCAAGCCTTGAGGACAAGAATGTTTTTAAGGGGGAGGACATGTTAGGGTCCTAACCCACACATAGGTAGAACAATATATTCGTATGTAATAAAGGTCAATATTAATAATGCCTTGCAATAAAATAGAATAAGTCGAATGTAAGAAGACCTAATAGAAGCTTCCACTTCTAGAAGGATCTTCCTCTAGATACTTCTTTTGATAGACATATTTAGTATAAATAGGATTCGAGGGCATGAGAATCCTAGCTTGGAGATTATTGTAATAGAGCTCTACCCGACTGGAGGATTCCCCCTTGAAGAGGCCCATGAAAATTTCTCTCATAATCAAAGTGTTATTTTTGTTGTTATTCTTATATCATTTCAGTGTTATTGTGGTGATTATTCTGGTTATATTGTTGTTATTCTGCCATTTCTAGCATTTTATTTTTGTTCTGCATACTTTTTATATCTGGTATATTACATAAAATCAAAGGAACATAAAGATTTTCACCAAACTTTGTTTTGAAAATATGTTTTTTAGGTTTTCAGAGCCAAGGTAAGTTTCTTTTCTTTTATGAAGACTAAAGAAAATAAGAAAGGAGAAAGAAAATCTGAAGTAGATAAGAACTTGGGGATAAGTAAAAAATGACCCAATCACAGTTTTGAAGGATCTGAAACAACAAAACTCCTAATCCTACACAAGTTTGTGTAATTAGTTCAAACTTCTTTTGAGTTTATTTATTATTATTATTGTTTTCGTTTCAGAGATGGTTTTTTAATTTATTGGCATGACACTATAATTTATACATTTTTTATTCTCAAGTCAAGTGATAATATTATCATAAAAAAATTCCTCCCTTCACATTCCTTTCAAAAAGAATATTTCAATTTTATTGGGACTATAAGAAGAGTAGGGAATCATACCTTATTTTTCTTTTGAATTTTCAACAGGGAATATTATTTATTTATCACCTGCTTTTAGAGAAATCGAAAAGACGAAAAGGTGATTGTCGAGTTTTTCTTGAGCCTCATCTCTTGTTCAACAAGATCTACTCTACAAAGCACCAAGAAGAGTAGACCACATGTCTTCATTATTCTGCGACCTGAAATCAACCCTGTCCAACTCTGAACCCCATCATTGGTCTATGGAGTCATAATGCCTAAAAGATGAACCATACTAGATGCCAAACCGAGAATCGGACTAATGAAATAAAACACTGAACTAGTATGATGAAATAAAAAGTTTATTTGGACAAATTATTTATATACATTGTCCCTACACTAATCAGGGGAAATTCCACTGATCAAGTAATATGGAATTTCCAATGTAGCCATGCAAATAGTGGATTTCTTAACATACTTTGTTTTATGCTGGATGAAGGAATGAAAAAATAATTATTTTTTTGCAGCAAAGAATGAATAGGTAGCTTGCGTTTACTGTTGAAGTTTGGTTGAACACAAAATGCTGCAACATTTTGGACCTCTTGAAGGAAATAATCCAACCAAACAACCACTGGATCATGGAAAGATAAATAATTTTCAGAATCAAGCAATACCTCTTCCTGTTGTCCTAGTTGCATGAAAATTCTTTGCACACTTTCTCCACTACTGATCTTTTCTTTTCCTAGCTCGAGAATGTCATATTGATGCTCACTAGTTTGTTGCTCATCAGTTGTTAAATAGGAATGAGAGATCAATTTATCCAGTAGCCCCTCCTTATCTCCTTCATCGCCTATCCAAGAATCTTCTGCATCATTGTCATACACATGTTGATTTCCTTTATAGTGAAATTGATAATTTTCCTGCTGAAGTGAACTCTCTGAAGAAAGAGAAATAATTTGTTGCTCATCAACTTCAAAATTTCATTCATCATAGTTACCAAACGAAGGAGAACTGTTGTATTTTTCCATGCATGTTGGGAAAGAAATATGCTCTTCTTCATCATCTGGATACTCATCGTAAATAGGATGATTATATAAAATTTATGAACGTTGACTTTCAAAAACTTCCATTTCTTGATGATCTAGTAATGATGATTGAATAATAGTAGCTTGATCAAAATAAGAATTTAGAACAATGGTTTGATCATGACAGTAATTATTGTTATCACACTAAGTTGCCTTGGGTCTTTATCCCTTAGTTTCATCTTTTCCTAAGCCTTTAGTTTTTAATTTTTTGATTTATCCTTTTAAAAGTATGTTTCTTTAGTCCCCCTTGATAAATAAAGTGTTGAGTCATGACTTATGTTTTGATCCTCATACAAATTTTGGACTTAGGACCATTTTGTTCATCACTTATCTTTGATTCCCTTCATGACTTGTCACTAGGATTGACTCACCCCACGAAAAGACTGATTTGACATGCCATTTTCCTCACTCATACCCTCATAGCCTTACCTTGTTGTCCTTTTTCTTACTGTTCAATCATGTTTTGAAATGAAGTGTTGCCAACTCATCAGAAAGTTCTATATCGCACTCCATGTCCATCATATTCTACCATGATTTATGATTACAATGCTGATATCATCTCTTCCTTGTTTTTAGTGCCAGGGGTGGTTAAAATATTCTTTTAAGATCTCATATTTATGATCTCTGATAACGGTTTTGGATTTTGTAAAACTCAAAGGGATGCGTTGCGCAAATTACCACTTCCGACCAGTTGGCAGCAGCGCTACCAGATCCGATGTTGAGGTGGATTGAGAGGCCGAGTTGCTCGTGAATCCTTCTAGAGATCTTTTTGGGGCCTCAAACTGATTCTATTCCATAGGTATTCCACATTTCCCTCCTCTGCACATCAATTTCAAGGAGAGTTAGCGCTCAAAATTTTGGTTATCGAGCCTACATAGTTGGAGGATTTTTTCCCTCATGCCATCATGTCAGTTTCTTCCCTTCCCTCAAACCTGTAACTCTCATTACCTGTCTGTCGAGTTTGATACATCAAATTTACATTACCACTGAGCTCGCAATATCCAAACAGATCATATCCTCTACATGTGCGGTGTGCTACCTAGAGACGCTACTCAAACTACATTGTTTCTCCCCTGCCTCCTCTGATAGTTGAATTGGACTATTTTAACCCAGTTTTCAAAGGACATGATAGGGTATCCTTTCATTTATTAATGTTCATACATGCATACATTCAAGGGAGGTATTTCTACAGTCAGTTTTAGCTAGATAGCAACCAGTTTGGTTTAAGGGAAATTCTTGTAAAATTGCAGCCTGGTCCACTTGAGCTTTGACTTTTCATTCTTCTTGGTTATCACCACTCCTTAGCCCTAAAGGTTCTTATCCTAAACTATGGCGACTCCTCAGAAGAAGAATTCACACAAGGGGGGTAACGTGGTTAGAACTGATCTTGTAGACATGCATCTTCTTGAGGCAAATCCCATAACCAGAGAAGTTTTTCAAAGAGTGGGATGCCTCTCTTTTTGCCAAAATATGCAAAGAGGTCATCTTGAGGTAACAAGGCAGTTTTCCTTACATTTTGATGCCCTGAAGACCAAGGTAGGGGACCTATAATTTGAGGTGTTTGAGACCTCTATTTCAGCTGCTACAGGAATCCCTATCACAGGTGAGAAATGGTTTAAAGCCATGGCCTTAGATCCAGCCTATGCCAAAGATTTCCTTAAGCCTGAACATCAAGATAATAATATGACCAAAGGTGTGCCAAGGAATCATCTGATTTAGTAGTTCAATAGGATATTGAAGATCATTTAGAGGTACTTTACATGTGAAAGGAGGTTCAATACACTATACCAATACCATATAAGGCTTATGTTTCATTTTACTGACAAAATTGAAATGAACATTCCCTACTATTTGCTAAGGAGCATAGGAAATATGTCACATAGGGTTCAATCTAAGTTTAAGGTTGTGGATACTAGCATCTTTCACTCTCGATTGATTAGAATGTTGGTTTCTGAAGAGCTGGGTAAGAAGGATATCTCATGGGAACATTTTTTTATTGCTTCTCACTTTAAGTTTGACATAGAAGCTACTCCTCAGTCGCAGATAGAAATCCCTTTACCATCTACCAGTGTTGCTAAAGAAGGTACTAGTAAGAAGAGAAAGAGAAGATTTCATGTTCAATATCAAGAGGTCGTCAAGGAGGTTACAGGAACTGAGGAGGAGGCTTTTCATTCTCCACAGAGAGATCTTTCACCCCCTCCTCCACTAGAGTTAGAAGAAGCCCCTTATTCTACTAAAACTACAACAAAGAAAGGGAATAAGCTACACTTATCCTCATCTCCTTCAACATCCAGCGTCAAGGTCAGAAATCCTTTCACAAGAGCATCATCTCCTAAAGAGGTTGTTGAAGAACATTCCCTACCAAAAGTATCTATCCTACAGAAGAAGAAAGATAAAGGCCAAGGCATTGGAAATCCTATGGAGAAGAAAGAAGAAATCCCTGTACTAAAGAAGAAAGAAGAAATCTCTGTACAGAAGAAGAACGATAAAGGCAAAGGCATCAATAAGCCTGATGAGATAGACAAAGTAATCCCTATGTAGTAGGAAGAGGAAACCATGAAAAATCATGTTGAGACTTTTCACATCAATACTCCACTTGGTAGCCAAACATTCAAAAGACTAATCAGGCAAATCAGGGATGCTAGGAAGGAGGTGGCTCATTTGAAAGAAGATGCCATGTCTAACAGAGTTAAGATGAAAGAACTCATGGATGGATACAACCACACTCTTGACCTAGCAAGGTTTGTAGCAAGAAAGGCCCAGCCTCTCCATAGGCAACTCAAAAACCTTTATAGGAAGAACAAAGACTTTCAGTCTCAGAACAGAAGACTCAAAGAAGAGTTGCAACATTTCCAAGATAAAATGGCTCAAAGGAACTTGCAGGTATTGGTTGAAGCTTTTATTAAAAAGGAGAAACCAACAGCCAAGGAGAGCATAGCTCTAGTGAATAAGCCTAGCACTGTCAAAGGGAAGAAGCTTTTTGTGCCAAAGGGAGGTCCTCATTCTCCAAGAAGGAATGTCAGGTTAATGAAGTAATTGGTGAAAGGTGAGCTCCATTTTTGAAGATGGTCCCTTTTTTCAAAGATAAACAATTGATGAAATGCTACTTATGCCACCTATACAGGTTTCTAGTACTTACTTTTTGGAATATTGGGTTTTCACAAAGAATTAATCCTTTCAACAGTAGTAGCGCAAAAATTCTATAGCGATATGGCGCTACAGAATAGTCTATTTTTTATGTTCCACCAGTATGCTACCTACAACGCTGCCAAATCACCTTAGACTAATGGCACTACTAATACCCGAGGTTTCTACCCATTCTGCACATGTTCAAGTGAAGGTGTTGTGATTGTGATGGCGCTACCAAAAGTTTGTCAGGATCTACAGGAGGGCACTACCGAAATTCTGGCAGAAAGAAAATTCTACATAGAGATACACCAGGATGGCACTACCAAAATTTTCTACCGAAATTATGGTAGAAAGCAAATTATACACAGAGACACACCAGGATGGCGCCACCAAAATTCGCTACTGAAATTTTGGCAGAGACTCAATGTTGCATAGAAGACACGAAGGCTTGGCGCTACCTTTTCTACTTGCCTATTTTTGAGGTTGCGCTACAAAATCACATGATATTTGGTAAAGGAGCTACCAAGTGAGATACTCAGAGCGCTACCAAATGATTCTACCAACATATACCATGAATCAAGGAGATTCGAGCTAGAATCTTTATGAATGGCTGAGGTGGAAGATTGCAGATATGACAGATGGTAGCATGATGATAGCTACATGCCCCTGAAGGACGCTTGGCAAGAAAAGAGTTGTGGATCAAAGGGAGATCAAGTCAGTTCAATGATTGGTTGGATCAGTGACCAACATTTTCCCATTTTATAGCTTAAGTTGTTAGATGAAATAACTTCTTAGAGATTTTCATGGGAAGAAGGCCAGCTCACACTTCCAGTTGTTGCCTCATTTTTGTTATAAATAGATAGATTAAATGCTTTAGTAGGTTCGAATGGTTGATCTAGGCTCACTTATACTGTAATATTTTGATGAAGTTACTGTGAACTAGTTATGTACTTGAATTGATACATCTTGGCTAATAGAAACCAGCTTCTTATTCCAGCTTATTTACTTCTGATGTGAAAGTGTTCATGCTTTGAATGATTCACATGAATTGTTGTGGTGAAATTATGATATATGTTTGATTATAATATTATTGCGATGTTTCTTTAGTGTCCTTAAACTTTGAACTCAAGAAGATCTTGTGTTAAGGGTTTTTCTTCCTTAGGTTGTCTATAGACCTAATGTTTACAACAACCCCTACATTGCCCTCACTAAAGTATTCCCTCTATTCACATTTACTCCCACTTACTGATTGAAGTTATCCAAGACCTTGATTGCTCATGCATGCTAACCCTGATTTCTGAGTTGGAACATTATCATCTTGAGTCGTATTAATTTGACCCCTTAAAAAACATTTTACATTTACATATAACCTGATGGGTACTGGGATTTCCTTCCATGCAATCTAAAGCCGGTTCCTAGTGCTAACAATTACTATGAACATTTGGTACAATGAAAAATGCACTTAGAGTACCATTTCCATTGTCAGTATCATTATCAAAATCCTCTTTTCCAAGAGTTGATTGATTATGATCTTCAATAAGACATTGGCCTTCGCAAGGATCTAGATCAACAAAAGATTCATCATCCTATCTTTGATTAGCTTGAAGGATTGGAGGGTCTGTAAGGATTTATTCATTTTTACTTGTAATCATGTCATCTTCATTCTTACTGTTGCAATAAACCTCTTCTTGATTTACTTCAAAGTCTTCTTCATATAACTTTTCCTGATTTTATTGAAGCATATCTTGTTTTTATAAAAATTATTCTTCATATAGTTGACCACAATTGCTATCATGTTCTGATTTTTCATCAGAAAACCGATTATATTACAATCTTGTTCTACGAAATATAAATTGCAGCAATCTTCAAAAAGGAACTCTAATGAATACATTCTTTTGCAATATTTATGAAAAGCTATACATAATTCTTTTAATGATGAAATGCTAGAAGGGAGTAGGGATTTGTACCAAAGTCGAGCATCCTCTCCTAGACTAAACATGAATAGTTTAATCAAAACATCTTCATGATGAATATCTAGTTGATGCATGAGCTTATGAAATTCAAACAAATGTTGAGTAGGATTATCATCTTTATCCTCTCTAAAACTAGGAAGATGATCTCCCCATTCTTTAATATTAGGAACAACGTTTGGAAAACCAAAAAAAATTGTAAAGTCCAAAGGGAAAAACATCGCAGAAATCTGAGCAGGGAAAGAACTTGACATTTTGAAACCAATGGAGTCGCCAGTGAATCATGTGGAGTCTTCGAACCAAGGAGTCGCCAAGTGAAAAATGAACCTTTTCACATATTCAATCTTTGTTCACCATCAAATATTAAAGTTTTACTTTGTCGTTCTCCCAGGGAAAAATAACTTCGTTTCTCCGTCCCCAGCAACAACGCCAAAAATATGTTGTTCCTGAGATTAATCCTAAGGCTCAAAGAGTAATGTCAGGCATCACGAGTGTTTAAAGAGAATGTTTTAAATGAGTGTTTTTCCTACCTTTAGTTCTATAAGAAATGATCTTTAAATGAAATTAATAATAGGACAATATAGAGGTTATATTTCGTTGTCTGAGTCACAATTATAATATCAAATGGTGTGGAGAAAAGTTATAGAACTGTTAAACAAAGTTAGGCATCAATTGCAGGTGAGTCTCACCTTGTTTGTAGCAGAATAAAAGTATAGAATTGACCCTTGAATAGGATATGAAATGCAATAATTCACGCAAATCGTAGGTCTTGCTTTACTCACAGTAAATACAGAGGAAAAATTGCTTACCTGATGAATTTCTGGTATAATATGATCACAGTAGTTGTAATACTAAGTTGCAATCAATCACTTTTCAAGGAATTACATAAAGAAATTTGGAGAAATGGAAACACAAAGGAAACACATAACTCAAGTTGAACGAAAATTAGAATATCTTTCTGCACTTGTATTAATACTCAAAAAGAGGGTTTCTCTATTACATTCGGAAAGAAGAAGCCTCAGATAGATATGAAATCTCTCTATTTATACAAAAATTGACACAGCTCAAAAACTGTTGGACTTCATACAATATCTCCTAAAAATAGAATGTAATTCAAATGAAACGACATCAGGCAAATATTGTTTGAGTTAGCGCTTTCATATGTCTCTTCATCTTCTCCCAGACGCGCTCATTTTCCTTTGTTCTTTGAATTCTGCACACAGGTCCATTGAGGCCACCATAATCATTTGTTTATTGTCCTCATCATTTGATTCCATTGCTATCTGTTCTTCGGATGCATTTACTGGAAAAATAATATCAGTTGAAAATATGGGGGGAGTGATAATGTGACAGGTATCTCAACGTTGGCTCGTTATGTGATGGCTAACAATTATGAGAAAGAGTAACATGTGGGTACAAGTGTAGGCGGTGAGGTAAACAGGGTAACTGATGTGGAAGGTGTGACAGGCTGGAGGGTGAACGTGATACATGATGTGGAAGGTGTGTTAAGTTGGAGGGTGAACGGGGTACATGACATGGAAGGCAGGTGCTCCTCCAACGTCCCTTTACATTTCTCTATTTTTCACGGGCGCGAGGGGGTGGTTTGAAGTAACCCGCTTTTCATCTCGCAATGCACTTGGTGCTGCCACGTACCCCTGAGAGAAAATCATGGTTTGAATTGTGGGACCACCCTTCGAAATTAAACCCTGCATAGCTTTTCCCCCCACAATCACTCTCAGCCGTTGATCTCCACGACCCATTAAAATCTGACTGTCGATCCTCGTAAAGTGAGATAAGTGCCCAAAGTTAAGCCAAGGTCACAAGTCTTGGTCATATGCAGAGAAGATAGAGTGAATTTCATGCAATTCATGTCTGTCAATCTAAGCAGGAGACACATGTCAGATGATCCCCATATTCGGCTATTTCGTACTATGGGGGGGAGGCAAGCAGTGTTGAGTAAAGAACTCCTGAAGACCCGAAGCCCATTTGTATCGTTGATCGAAGTGGACACGTTACAGGAGATCATGCACCTCGATGAATAACCACTTCAGAAGAAAGACAAATGTGTGAACCGAGAACTCCTTAAGCTTGGAGTTCCAAAGTAAATATTTGGTTGAAATCAAGAGGACACGCGATAGGAGATCTTGTACTTCAGAGACTTATCACTTCGGATATTTACACCTCAGAACGTCCAAAGCCCGGAGTTCTGAAGTAAATTACAGTCGTCCAGTATCAAAGGACACGCAGCATAAGATATTCTACTTCAGGGACTTAGCGCTCCAGAGAGTTTGTGCTCCCTTTTCTGTCTATTTAGCCCCTTCCCTGCTATATTTGGTCCTTTTCTTAGTTTATCTAGCTTCCGAACTGATTGATCATTCCACTAGATTCTGAAATCAGATTCAACAAGTTTTCTTGCAAATTTTCGTGGCACCATAATCCTTAAGGAAATAAGATTAGACTTCCTGTAAGAAGAGAGGTTTGTAATCTCTTCATTGAACAAAACTGTTAATTGTAAATGGTAAAATAAGTTTGAAATTCGAAGAGCTTGTATATATATGTTTATAGAGAGATTACTAAAAACGTATGATGGAATTTGTTACCTGGAAAATCACAGTAATTATTCAAATTGTTAACTTTAGCCAATCAGAAATGTCATTAACAATGTGAGAGGGTAGAAATCTAAAGTTCAAAAAAGCTCAAAATTATACATGTTCCAACAGGAGGTAAGTGCTATAATTTGGTTATTGATTATGGTAGATCAAAAGCTTCAATGTCTATTGAATTTGTTCAGAAATTGAATTTGAATTGTATATTGCATCCAAAATCATATAGAGTGTGATGGTTACAAAATGAACATAAGGTCACAATGTGATGCAGGGATTTTCGAGGGTCATAACTTTTAACTTGGTTATCCGTTTGGGATGAAATTTTATAGGGAGTTGGGTCTCGAAGAGTTCACTACCATGTTGATCTATTACTTGCGATTAAACATCGCCAAAAAAGCTTTTTCGGGGCCAAATTCCTTCATATAAGGCCTCAAATTGTGGTTTTAGTATTTCTCGAGAATTTTTAAATTAGTATTTTTCAGTTATCTCTTAGTTTACACACCTAATCAGAAAAGTGAGTTGACAAATAATGTCACTCTATTTATCTTTTAGTTATTGGTTAGTTTTAGAGTCGTGCATGAATTTTCTAAAATTGGTTGTTTTCTAAAATTAGTTGTTTTTCCAAAATTAGCGATTTTTGAAAATCCCAGATAGTAGTTATAAGGGGTTGAACTTCCATTGTAATGGTTATGATGGAGAAGGAATAAAAGAGATTTGTTTTTCATTCTCGTGTGTTTACATGGTTTTTAGATCTCGTGAATGAATCAAAGTTTATTGGTTGCATCACAATGAGAAGGGTGTGCTTCATTAATTTTAATATTGGGAATTATAGTGATAACATTGTGTATTATTTTTTTCCCGTGGATTTTTGTTACATTTTGTTAGGAATGCCATGGTAGTTTAATAGAAGAGTTATGCATGATGGAATAACAAACAACTATCGATTTAAGAAATACATGAAGTAATTTAAATTATGTCCTTCAAATTATAAATAAGTCAAGAAAGCTAAAAAAAATGATGTTAAGTCCAGTCTTGGCATATGCAGAGGAAGCATAGCAACAAGAACCTATGAAGTAGCACAATGAAGAAAGTGAAGACCACATGAATTAAATTAAATTATATCCTTCACATTATAAAGAAGTAAAGAAAGCTAAAAAGATGATGTTAAGTCCAATCTTGGAATATGAAAAGGAAACATAGCAACAAGAACCTATGAAGTAGCACATTGAAGAAATGAGGACCACGACATTGGTGCTATGGTAGCAACAATTTTGAAGGAAGAGAATACAAGAGTTTGTCATTCCCATAATGGTTTATGTGTTGATAAGTTTTGCTGATCTATTTTTCTGTTAGGGACCAGAGTCAACCTCGTAGGGTATTCTTTTAAAGAGTTATAAAGATCACCTCTTCGTTTTTATAGAGGTGGTGTTCCTCTTTCTCTTTATCACTTATATTTTCAAAATACGCATTCAAAGAATAGATTTAACTCAATAGATAACAAATAAATTACATTGGAAAAATAATAACCTCACTTAGAATAAACAAAATAACTACATCCATTCCATCCCATCCATTAATTTAAATAATGAGAGATAAAAATAATAGCCTCACTTAAATAAACAAAATAACTACATCCATTCCATCACATCCATTAATTTAAATAATGAGAGAAAAATATTC
>ML819022.1:101783-114176 GCA_009831015.1 Picea engelmannii | reverse complement strand
ATTACAAGCCAGCTGCAACACCAATGGCAACTGGTGTTAAACTAAGCAAGTATGATGAAGGATCATATGTTGATCCAACCCTGTATAAGAGGCTCGTTGGAAGCCTTATGTACTTAACAACAACCAGACCTGAAATTATGTTTGTTGTGAGTTTGATTTCCAGATTGATGGAGACTCCGAAGAGTACTCATTGGCAAGAAGGAAATAGGATCCTGAGATATGTTGCTGGAATAACTAATTTTGGTATCCGATACACATCAAGCTTAAACTTTGAGCTGATTGGATATACTAATAGTGATTTTGCAAGTTCCATTGATGACAGGAAAAGCACATCTGGGTATATTTTTAGTCTTGGATCTGGAGCAGTGGCATGGGCATCAAAGAAACAACCGATTGTGACTCTATCTTCCACTGAGGCAGAGTATGTTGCAACAGCTACAGTTGCATGTCAAGCTGTATGGATGAGAAGAGTCTTGAATGAATTGTTGCATAATCAGAATGATGCAACCCAGATTGTCTGTGACAATAAGTCTGCCATTACATTGTCAAGGAATCACGTTTTTCACAAACAAAGTAAGCACATTAATACAAGGTATCATTTCATTTGAGAGCTAGTAACAGGTAAGGAGATTTATGTTCAGTTCTGTAGATATGAAGAACAATTTGCAGACATTTTTACGAAGCCTTTGGGAAATGAATTGTTTAAAAAGCATAGAAGTAATATTGGGGTCTACAATTTGTAATGCATTGTTTACAACAATTTTGTTTTACATGTTTTAGTTTGTTTTTCCCTGAAATGATTAAGAAGGAGTATGTCAAAGATTAATCATTTCACCGCCTGGATAGTGGCGGATCGGTGGGAGTCTTGAGTCGGCTTAACCTTTGCAAGCTTGAGACACCATCACCGCCTTAATCAAATTCTTTTAGAGATCGAAGGGGCAAATTTCGTTTTGTATAAGTACCTGAAACGGATTGTAATCAATGAGATCTTGAAAACATTTTTGAATCAAATTGGTTACTTTGTATTTGGAGCTCCGCTCTGTGTTTATATTTTACTAAGTTTGTAAACTCATTTTATTTCTTGATAAAAAATAGTTTTTTGAACAAACGCAGTAATTTTTTGTTTTTACCCATTGGGAATCCGGTTTTACATTTATCCCAAAAATTATTTGTTGAAACGTATATGATTTAAAAAATCATTTTAATTATAAGTTTATTATTTCGCATTTCTGAGTTCATTTATTACAAGTGCGTGGAATTCCTTTGCTTTACCAAACACCGAAACCTCAAATTTTTGGACCCACATTCCATTTGCATTTTCGCGATTCGAAAGTTGTTGTGTGTTGGTGTTTGGCATTTGTAATCACCAAACCCTAAACCCCGAAGCCCTAAACAGGGTGGTCTTTTGTTTTTGTATTCGGTTGTAATAGCCGAAACCCGATTGACCTCCATTTTTCACACTACCGGGTCTTGAACATTTGAGGTCGTTGGAGGAGTTGAGGGAATATCAAGGTGTGAATCTTAAGAGCATACGGTGTTCGGTGTAGCTTAGACAGCTTCAAGAACTACATGTTTATGGATGCTCGAGTTAGAAGAGATGACAGGTCTTGAACATCTGAGGTCGTTGGAGAAGTTTTGGGAATATGAATGTGTGAAGCTCAAGAGCATACGGTGTTTGACACAGCTGACACATCTTTGAGAACTAGACGTTTCTGGATGCTCCGCGTTAGAATAGATGCTAGGTCTTGAACATTTGAGGTCATTGGAGGATTTGAGAGAACATAAATGTGTGAAGCTCAAGAGCATACCGTGTTCACAGCTGACACAGCTTCGAGTACTAGACGTTTCTGGATTCTCTGAGTTAGAAGAGCTGCCAGGTATTGAACATTTGAGGTCGTTGGAGAATTTGACAGCACATAAATGTGTGAAGCTCAAGAGCATACAATATTCGGCGCAATTGACACATCTTCGCACACTACAAGTTGAGGGATGCACTGAGTTAGAGGAGTTGTCAGGTCTTGAACATTTGAGGTCGTTGAAGCAGTTGTCCGCAAGTGATTGTTCTTCAAGAATAGTTGCGTTAGTTATATGTTGTTAGGGCTAGTTGGACTTCCCTAAGATGTTTGCATATGAGAGTATAGACTCTAGTTCGATGGCCATGATTTATAGCTAAAAATGTGTATGTTTCAACTATTATATAGCTCATCTAGTAAAGCATTAAGCGACCTCTATGGTAATTATATGTACAAGTTGGATCCCAGTTTTTCACAGGAATTTGTTTATGACACCAGTTTTTCACTGGAATTTGTTTATGTTTAGTAACTAAGGTACTGGCTTGTTCTTAAAATTTGCATTTAGACGAGAATTAATCTATTTGGACTCTTCCAAATCCAGTCTCCTTCCAACAACATTTCAAATCTCTACAATATGTAGCCCATCTTGGTAAAACATTGAGGAGTCCCTATAATCTTTATATGTATAATTTGGATCCCAGTCGCACCAGTTTTTCCCCGGAATTTATTTATGTTAGTAACTAAGATATTGAATTGCTCCAAAAAAAAATTAATTTCGAGGAGAAATAGAAGAGTAATTGCATAGTGTGTCTGGATTTTGAAATCCAAAAATTCAATCAATATAAACAGAATAGTAGTTTGCTAAGACATCTGAAAATCCAATCAATCCAAATAGAGTGACAGATTGAAAAAATAAAAATAAAAACAACTTTATCTTACCAGTGATTATGAATAAATGATTAGGAATAGCCGCCATTAACGCTCTTTGAGCTTTTCCTAGGATCTATTAGGTCAAATAGGTAATGGTCACCTCACCTATTAATATATTGTTATATTACATGTTCGATGTGTATGTTGGTTGCTAGGCTTCTTTGGGTTGATTCACATATATACTCCCTGGTGCCACGGGTCTTGGAATGAGTCTTCCAGTCGAACTGAACAGTGTATTGTTTGGAGCACCTATCACACTTCCACTTCTTCTCCCCATTCTTTCGGCATAAATGCTTCTTGATTCCAGTGAGATCTCCCAGTGCCCTGGCAGGAATATGGTGCATGAAGGTAAACTCTCTTCCTCATCTCCGAGCTCATTCTTTGTTTCAGTTTCCATGGCAGGTTATACCCTCGCCTGTTCAGTTGCATATTCTGATCTCGTTGGAACCCTTTGTTGTAGACCTCGAAGTCGATCCATCAGAAGAAGACCACACGCACTTGGAAAGAAATGTGGTGTAAGGTTCTAGGCTTGCATGATGTTAGATTGTGGCATTAGGTGGATAAGAACAGAAAGGGCTTCATGGAGGAAGCCACACTGACGTTGGGAGCTTTGAGGAGGCAGAGAGGTCGAGGCAAGAAGGTCTGGTATGATGTCGGTAGTGGCAAAAGCAGCTCAGTGGGATCGACTACGATGTAAGGATTTTGATTCATCTGAAACCGTTGGCATCGACTACGATGTAAGGATTTTAATTCATCTGAAACAGTTGGCAGGAAGAAGCAGGTGTAGGAGCAAGTGCGAGCGTGTGGCATGAGAGTGGGTTAATTCATGTGAAACTATTGTCAGGAAGTTAGGAAGTATGCTTAAAATATTTATTACAATTGCATTGGAAGGAGCTAAGGGCACAATAATATTTCAAATATTTTGGTCAACTAAATATAAAATTAGCATAACCACAAATTTGTGGTTGGTGAATGTAAGTGTGATCCAAGCTATTGAATTTCATGTAAATGTTGTAACATATTTATTGTTATTTACATTTTTGCAATAGTTACACAATATTTTTTATTTCTATCCATAATTTATCTTTGAAACCAATCAACTTGTTACTTGTTAAACATGTTTTAATATTTTAAATATCAATATTCAATTTTATTTTAGATTTCTGCAATAGTTATACAATATTTTTCATTTCCCTCCATAATTTATCTTTGAAACCAATCACTTGTTAATTGTTAAACATGTTTTAATATTTTAAATATCAATATTCAATTTTATTTTAGAGTAAACTAAATGAAATATATGTTTATTTTCTCTAACATCCAACTAACTAAACATTTTCAATGTGTATATCTCTCTCTCTTTCYTTCATACATAWATATCATCAAMATAAAGTTYTAAAGTTATATTATTCTTACCATAGTGAAAATATTATTCATATCATCAACATACAAATGTCTTTCTTTAACTAATAGAAAATATTTACATTTTTAGCTTTTACATTTCCTCTCCTACTATGACATGCTTTTATTTTCCTATCATCTTATGTTTATTCCTTCTTAAACGTTGCAACATTATATAAGCCATTGTTGTTCAAGTAGTTACAACCATACATCAAGAAATATGGTGATACTTTAGCACATATTGTTTTCATCTACTCAAATTATGTATTCTCCTTTAATTTCATTTGTATCCATTATATTTTACTTAATGCAATCCTTCATTGTTTTTTTCTTATGTGGTCTTTCAGTTCCCTTGTACTTCCACTGTTTTTACAAAATATCAAAGGTATGGCATCTGTGTTGACAAAAAACTCACTTACAAGGATTGGAAATGGAGAAATTATTTGCAACCCTATTATACAAATTGTGGACTTCAACTTAACATTAGAAGATCATTATTCAGTAGTTTTATAGGCAGTACATTACGAAGATTATTTTCCTCGACACTTGCTCACTATTTCACTTCATCTCAAATAGAAAAATGAACCTTGGTTGAGCTACAGGACTTCACTTGTAGATCTATCCAAGACAACAAGTATGTCTTCACTTTACCTTCTTCACATCGCTCAAGCTTAGTTATAGTTTATACAACTATTATCTTGATTTATTTTTCACATGCATCACACACATTAACCACATTTTACATTCCCTACTATGTGACCAATAATGCAAGTGCTAATTTTACATTGTTTTTACTTTTCCTACAGGATTATAATAGTACAAGAAATCCAAGTGCATACTTTTCAAGTAGACATTGTTGGTGCCCCAACCTTTATAGAAGATGTAATTTCTTCTTCAAAACAACCATTCAAACCTTCTAATACACCCCTCAAAATTACACCTATTGCAGCTTTGCATTCATCCCTAAAGGAATGGACTCTAAAAGTTAGAGTTCTTTCAAAAACTTATCTACGCACATTCACCAATGCTAAAGGACTTGGCCATGTATTTAGCTTCGATGTTATTGATGAAAAAAATAGTGAAATATGCATTACATGCTTTAACATCCAAGCAACAAATTTCCATCCTTCCATAGACAGTGGCAAAGTTTACATCATTTCAAAAGGGTACATCAAGCTTGCAAAAAAAAAAATCAATCATTTAAAAAATGATTGGGAAATAACTCTAGATATTACCTCAACCAATGAATCTTGTTTAGAGGATGATCATTCAATCGCAAACCACAACTTTGTATTCACTCCTATTAATCTGGTACCAACTTTAGTCAACAACTCTATAGTTGATATTATTGGAGTTGTTATCTCTGTTAGTCCTTTAGCAACCATCACGAGAAAAAATGGAACAGAGACACATAAGAGAACCCTCCAACTAAAAGACATATCAAGTTATAGTATAGAAGTAACATTATGGGGAGCCTTGTGCAATAAACATAATCTACACCAATATTCTATCTCAAATAACTTTCCAATAATCACTCTCAAAGAAGGAAAAGTGACTGACTTTAATAGGATCTCAATTACTACAACCTTCACATCCCAACTTTCCATCAATCATATTCTCAAAGAAGCCCAAGATTTGAAAGCATGGTTTGATAACCCTTTAACAAATCTAGCTTGTCACTCATTATCTGCACATGGAGCTTCATGAGGGCACCCTTCCATTCAAAAACACTTGGTTGACATAGAGAATGAGGGAATTGGAAAAGGACCAAACCCTACATTCATTTTGGTTGAGGCAACTATTGCTTCTTTAAATACAGACAATTGTTGGTATGTTGCATGCCCACTTACATTTAAAGATTGAAAGTGTAAAAAAAAACTCACACTTATTGAGGATGGTGTTTGGAATTGCCAAAGGTGCAATCAACATGTTTTTGAATGTGAATACAGGTACATTTTCCAGTTCATCATTGAAGACCAAACAAGCAAAACCAATGTTACAGCATTTCAAGAAGTTGTCGAACAACTTATAGGTGTTTCTGCTAAGAAATTATATGAATATGAATATGAGGGAAATACCAAAAAAATCGCAGACATATTTGGAAAATTGTTCTTTCATAGCTACTTGTTCAAACTAGCAGTGCATGAGGAAACATTTTCCAATCAAAAACAAATCAAATGCATCATGATTGCATGTGATAAAATTGATCACATAGGAAAGCCAAAACAGGATATCTTGATCCCTGAATTGTTGGCTAAATAGTGCTTGAAAAGTGTTATGGTTGTTTCTTACAAACCCCAACTTGTAATTACCCTACTTTTGTCCATATACATACTCTATAAATTGTTTATGTTTTGAAGTTTTGTTTCTTCATTATAGCATTTATATGAAAGGAAATCCAACTTATGCATTCACTTACAACATATTTTAACAAATAAATCTATTTTTTGTATACCTATTTTTAGAATATGCTTACACAAACATGCCGAATTTGAGTTTTAACTACAATTTTTTTATTGTTTGTCTTATAGGAAATTCCAACTGGTGCAAAACAAACCCCAATGTTCTAGACTACAACAACAAACACCACATGTGAACGACTCTCAAAATCATTAGAAAGGCATGTTCTCTTCCAACAAGGCATACCATCAAATGTTTCAAACACACCTTCTTCACAAATTCAACTTCTCAACAAAGCTCTATACAATCGTCAGCGCCATACAATTCATTCTATAACAATAAACCAAAAAAAAAGACATAGATGGAACAATGACACTACTAATACAAAAACTACTAGCCTAGTCACCACTCCTCTATCTACATATAGGATCCAACAAAATGAAAAACGTCGAATTAAATATGCTGAAAATAAAATAAAATAAATGGAGAGACTTAGAGAGACTTCACTGATCAACCAAAACCAACCTTGTGTGGAATTTCCAACACATTTTCTAGAGCATCAATCCCATACAAATGCTTCCCAATCTTTTCAAAAATGTATTGATGCCCTATATAACATACATACATGCACTATATGTATGGAATCATATCCTAGTATTCCTACTCACCTGTCTCCAAATGGACACATTTGTACTCGATGTCATAGAGAAAACAATGGTCATCGTTTTTCCAAATGGAATAATATGGACCCCGGTCACCAACCCACAGTCTTGTCAATACTTACACAGGTTGAGGAAATGTTAATTGCTCGAGTTAGCCCCATCTTACAAGTTAGGCATGCTCAAGGTGGCCAATACAAATATCATGGCCACACTATTGGTTTTCCACAACAAATTGTCCACATAGAAACTTTTCTACCACATCGCCTTTCATATATAGATATCTTGGTTGTCAAGAGACATGGAGGAAAGGAGAAATGTTATGATTGTTATGTGACAAAATATCATGTCCTCAATGCATTTCTCTACAAGATCCAGAATGACAAATATTACAATGACATCCAAATTGACCAAACCTCGCTTGCATCACTTCCCAATAAGCACACCAATGTTTCCTCTCGCCTCCATTCTGTCTCTACATAAACTTTCCCTTCTCCCACTAAAGAGCCAAATATCGCAGATTTAGAACACCATGATGTTTGCCAATATGAGCAACAAATTTCTTCCTTCGCCTTTCGATTTCCTAATACACAATGAGAAATGGAAAAAATAAGAGCATTTGTTAACACTACAAATGACTTTCCACCAAATACAATTGAATGGTCGACAATTGGCCTATCACCAATCAATGAGTATAACACAAAGGGTCTTTTTGACATGGCATTTCCTACTCTTTTCCCCAATGGAGATGCCCTGCCTTGCCAACCATGCATGAAAAACATACCACTTGATAGTTATGCAACACACTTGATGAGATACCATGACAATAGATTTGGTAGTCATCCTCGTTTCAGATACTACCTCTACAATTTGATTATGCGCCATCGAAGTCAAGCAACAACTACCTTATTTTTCAAATGAAGCCAAGATCATACCACACCCACCACAATTCAAGAATTATGTGCACATATCAAAGAACTACCTGCAGACAAACTCCCATAATAGGTCATGCGCTTCAGAGCACATCTAAGTGGAACTAGAGAATTTTGGACCGTGCGTAGGACCGAGCTAACAGACATGATTACACAACTTCAATGCCCAACCTTGTTTTTCACTCTCAGTGCAGCAGACACAAAGTGGCCAGACTTGCACGCAGTTATGCAAAAAAATAGGCCTCTTGACCCAAATCTTCGCCAACGTTGGCGTACAAACAATGTCATTGATCGTCCCCACACTGTCGTTGCCTATATGCAAAAAAGGTTTTCAATATTCCATGAGGAGATACTAAAAAAACAAATGCATGCAATTGACTATTGGTACAGGTACACATTGCATAATACTTGAAATTACCTCTACCAAACCTATACATTTAAATGCTTTTTACTAATCATTTCATATCCCTTTTACAGGTATGAATGGAAACACCGTGGCTCTGCACATATACATGGATTTCTATGGCTTGTTGATGCTCCAAACATGGAAACATTAGATTGGGAAGACCCAACTCAAATCTATGTTGCAAAGAGTTTCTTTGATAGCTATGTGGCAGCCTGGAATCCTAGAGAAAACCATGACATGCAAATGGCTACGCATCAATCCATTGAAGATGACCCTTGCTTACTATATACTAAGGAGATATTTGCATCCAACCCACTTGAGGACTATGAACAACTCTTAAACCGAGTTCAAAGACATACAAAGTGCAATGAGAAAACATGTCTCCGTAGAAAAGGGACTACCCTTGAATGCAAGTATAAAGTCCCTTGGAAGGTACAAATGGAGTCATCACTCTACATTGATGAAATGGGTCAAAAGACATATCGTCCGACACGCAATGATGAGCGCCTAAACATCCATAATCCTAACATACTCCAAACATGGAGGGCAAATGTATATTTCCAACCAGTTCTTTCTTGCCATGCAGTTCTAAAATACATTGCCAAATATGCTTCCAAAGCAGAGGGGAGATCAGAGACCTACCACCACATGTTGACCATAATTGCATCTACATCACATATAGATGACCCTGCCTCAACTGTTTATCGACGTTTGCACTCAGAAGCAATTGTAGATCGAGACATAAGTGCCCAAGAAACTTGACATATGCTCCAAAAATTACCCCTTGTCACATGCAGTCACACCTTCACCAAACTCAATGTTGGTCGTCAAATTTTTCGTCGAATATCCTATGATTTACCTAACTGCTTATCTGGATCCAATTTCATTGATGCATATCTAATACGTCCTTTTTTTCTTTACCATATATGTTTGTTTGATCTTGCAAAACACTGGACATATAGTCAAGCTCGAAAAAATGAAAAGTGGAAAAAAGACACATCCCTGTAATTGTCCATGTATGGCCACTTTTTACTACAATACCAAACAAAGATTCCAATACCTTTGTTGAGTTTTGTTGGAGTGAGCTACTTTTATACAAACCCTTCCGCTCCTTCTCTAAATATATAGGCCTTTCACAAGAAGACATTGTGGCTAATTGGGAGATCATAAAAGATGACTACCATGTTTGGCATGTTGATCGCATCCCCATTCCCACTCCTAATGAGCAAACATCTGAAGATGAAGATAACCATATTAACATACAACCAAACATGGAGATGAATGAATGGCAGTGTTTATCAAGATTGGCCCCTACAGGAAATATCAACTTTTGTTCTCTTGATATGTTGGGACTACAAGAGATGGACACTTCCCACCCATGGGATCAACTCAAAGTATCACAAGATACATTAAACACTGCACCAACCTTCATAAACTACAATCGAAGGATTACATAAGTACTACAAGAACTCAATTCACTATTTCCTACCAGAAATACATTTTCTACACATCAACTTCGTGCATTCGACATAATCCTGCAACACTTACAGACAAGAGAACCAACAGAACCATTGATGATAATCATCCAAGGCACTGCAGGCACAGGAAAATCCTACCTTATACATTGCATCAAAGAAGCACTAGCTTCCCAAACACCATCCAACCATAGCCCACTATTGCTTCTGGCCCCTACTGGAGTTGCAGCATTCAACATACATGCAACCACTATACATGTAGGACTTAGAATTCCTATCAAAGACATGAATCCTTTACATGGTCAATCCCTTGCAGTGTTCCAAGAAGAGATGAAACATATTCACTACATTCTAATTGATGAGATGAGCTTCATAGGATCTAGAATTTTTGTACAAATTGAAAGTCGTTGTCGTGAGGCATTTCCAGAAAAAAACCATTGCTCATTCGGTAATTGCTCAATAATTCTTGTGGGTGACTTGGGTCAACTGCCACCAGTAATGGACAAACCTATTTATGCAGAAGAAACTCTAGGTAGGAGCTTATGGACAACCTTTACCATTGTAATCAAATTGGAAACAATATTCCGACAACAAGGCATCTCTACCACCCAGTCCCACTTTCGCCTGTTGTTAGCCAACATTCACAATGCTACACCAACAACTGATGATTGGAAGATGCTTCAATCTATGACTGACAAATTCTTGTCCATGGAAGAACATGAAGTACTTGATTATTCAATCCATCTATTTGCAACAAACATTCTTGTGGACAACCATAACAAGTTTATGCTTCAATCCTTGAATAGACCAATCGCATGCAGTACCACAGAATTACTTGGTGCTTCCAATTCACACCATCATGATGATGACCAACTAGAAAAACATGTCTTGTTATGCATAGGCCAACTAGTTATGTTATCTTGCAATTTATGGGTCCAGGTAGGATTAGTCAATGGTGCTCTCGGAATAGTCATGCAAATTGTATATGCACCAGGCTCTAACCCTCCACATTTGCCAACATATGTTGTTGTGGCATTTGATAAATACATTGGGCCTCCATGGGACCAAACCCTACCAAAGCATGTACCAATTCCACCCATACAAAGGAGTAACAAGAAACAAATACCTCTTAAGATGGCCTGGGCATTGACTATACATAAATCTCAAGGCATGACCTTAACAAGGTCTACCATTGACATTGGAAATATTGAACGTCAAGGCTTGACCTTCACGGCAATGTCACGCACAACTACTATAGAAGGAATGTGAATAGCACCAGCATTCTCTTTCGATCGGTATGAAAAAATGAAGGATATTGCTTATGTTTCACTACGAAAAAAAGAAGAGGCGTGTTTATCTTCTTTGTCTCTTACCGTCTAGATTATTCTATGTTGTAATCATACTTCTATACATGCATTGTTCCACTTGGTCCATACTTCTTTACATGCAATGAAATTGTTTCCAATATTTACTACCAAATACCTAAAAATTTTGCAACAAATCATTTTTCTATTAACACTTAATATACCATTGCAATACTCGTCAAAAAAAATATACTTATAAAATAAAATTAACAAAATATTCCATATTGTTATTTTCGACATTCCCTTTCCCCGCTTCGGAGTATGCTAGTAACTTATGAAGGCTATACCATCCTATCAGCAGATATAATAAGTATTCAAAGAAAGGAAGGTATAATAAGTACTCATCTTTGAGTAGGAGTGGACTTTTATAGTCTGTAAATAAATTAATAAGTCTAAAGACCTAAGTTAATAAGTTAATCTTTTAAGATATAAAGACACTTAGTAGGAGTAGGAGTGGAATTCTATCCTTTGAAAATAAGTTAATAGCCTAGATTCAAATATATTTAATAGGAGGGGAAGTCTACTCTTTTTAAAGAACACTTTAAAGAGCACTAATAAATTATTTTAGGAACATCATTTTTCTTAATAAGAATAATGACTTCACCCATATTATTTAACCCATATTATTTAATAACATTCACTAATAACTATCATACCAACTTTAAAAAAAACAATATGAATTGGTTAACAAACGTGAAGAATTTTCTTTTAATCAACGCTTTATGGTCATGGTACAAAACAACAATTTGCTCTTTATAGAGTCGTGTTATTTCTGATCTTTAAGATGGGCTGCCCGAAAGTGTTTAAGTACAGTCCTTGACGTGCTTATTTGTGTCGAGATCAGTGACACACATTAACATTATAGCATGAGCGGTGTAAATGCCGCCCTATAATCAACGGAGATAAATGTAATAGCAAGAGATTGCGTCATTTTCACCTTGGCTCCAGAATGCTTGATGAAGTATTACCAGCTGCAGAATCGACATTAGAAGGTGTCCTACAATAAGTGGCTGTTTCCGACGACTGAGTACTG
>ML819022.1:85285-95733 GCA_009831015.1 Picea engelmannii | reverse complement strand
GATGTTCAGCTTCATGGAATCTTCATGCCATTTTCAACATTTTAAAAATTTTCAAATCATATTCAGCATCCTGGAATGTGACTTCTTTAATTAGTGGTTGGACAGCATTGTCGTGTGGTCCGTATTAAATTAGTAGTTGGACAGCATTGTCGAGTGTATATTACTTTTCTAACATTTAAAAAATCTTAGAATCATATTCAGCATCATGGAATATTCAGGGTATATTACTTTCAACATTTCAACAGTGTTTTACCTTGAATTTTATTTTATTTTCTCTATTTTCCTATTTTAGAGTAACTAATTACATCTATAATTTAATATAATAAAGATATAGTCACTTAATTTAATAATAATAGTAATAATAATCTAATTTTAAATTCAGAAGACTTTATTTGTAGGACAAGAGATCCTTCAACTTCCCATTATGTATAGTGATAAATTCTTGATTTAATTTTCTTTTCTGAAAATTGTAATGTTTTACTTCTTTTTACTTCATTGTTTATTTTATTGTTAGTTATGTTTAGTTTTAATTTTATAATAATAATTTATTTATTTTTAAATAAAAAAATGGAACCTGCTATATTAAGTTATCGAAAAAAACCTTGACAAAATTTACAGAGATATAGGTCTAAGTCACCAAAAATGCTGTCATTTTACCGGAAACCAGCATGGTTTGGAGAACTGTCTTGCCCTCTATCCTGCCCGGAGGAAACGAGGACAGATGGCTATAGTCCAAGTGAACATGTTAGTAAGATA
The DNA here is from genome assembly GCA_009831015.1 of Picea engelmannii. Lineage (NCBI taxonomy): Eukaryota > Viridiplantae > Streptophyta > Pinopsida > Pinales > Pinaceae > Picea > Picea engelmannii. The sequence continues at coordinate 94,977 of ML819022.1, read as the reverse complement.
AAAAAAAGAAACGAAATAGCATAGAAAACCTAGATACCCGATGACTCATCGCCCTTGCTTGTCTGCCACGTGGACCCCGCTGGAATGGCGAATGCCTGCGCACAGAGAGGGCACTTCCTCTTTGTTGGAGCATTGGAGTACGCATCAAGGAGCAGGTCCAGACGATGGCCCATGAGAAGGGCTATGTGCTCCAGGTCTGCCATGTGGCCTCGGAGTTCGAACACCAGAGCCAGATGCTCTGCACGGAGGAAACTACCATGCAAGCCATGCAAGCCATTACCCGCGTCGTCGAGGATTACGTCCCTCATTTCCACTGTCGCTCCACCTCTGGCTTCGTGCTCCATCAGTTCAACACCGGCCGCTTCCTCCTTCCTCGTAGGGTTGTTCTCGTCTGCATTCTCTTCGGCTCTATCTTTGTCCCGATTTACTTCCTCGGACGTTGCCTGCCTCGCATGGCTGGTGGGGCTGTAGTCACCCGGCCACGGAATTTCCTCGACAATGCACCCAGGGATGTCATCTGCCAGTGCAAATTTAGGACTGCTTCCATCCTGGTGGTTCATCTCCATGGCTTAGGGTTCCGAGGTGGTCGCCAATTCCTCCATGAACGATATTTCTTCCACATAACAGGTGGGGAACGCATCCGCAACACCATCCTCCGGTCGATTTTCAAACTGAATTGTCGTGGTCTCACTGCTGCAACCAGCCCCAGTCTCAGCAATGATGGCATGTAGAGCCAATTGGTCAGCTCGAGCCTTCTTTCGGAGGATGGAGGTCGCCAACAACAGAGCCCGCTCCAGCTTCTCCTTCCTTTGCCGCTGCGCTTTGTGAGTGTACCAGGCCGAGCCACGGCGAGGCCTGCCCCGCTTCCTGGTCATAATTGCCAAGGAATATATAACAATACAGTGAGGATGCAGCGAGATGAGAGTAAACCAGGGTGAGAAAGAAACAGAGCTGCACCAGAGCTCCCAGATGAAGGGGAGAGCCGAAGCGAGAGCAGACCAACTCTGACCAGGCGCTCGAAAAAACAAATTGCCAAAGGCCAGATGCACCTGGCTATCCATAAACCCTGGCATGCTGAGTGCGCTGTGAGCGAGAGTGTTCGCGCGAGGGAGGTGTCCCTCCACCGTATATCTGTTGTTATGGTCGTCTACCATCGTTAATGCAGGACAGGAGGGTGGCGGCCATCAACATTTATGCTATGGCTTAGTGCTGAGCCAGGTGTCGAGGAGCGTCCGCGTGTCACCCCATCCGGGGCAATTTTATAATAATAATAATAATAATAATAATATCATTTTAAGGTCATCATAAAACTAAAAAAATGAAATTATTCCCATTATGTATAGTGTTTGATTCTTGGTTCAATTTTCTCTACTATGTAATGTTTCAGTTTTTTCTACTTCATTTTTTTATTATTGCTAATTAGGTGAAGTTTTAACATAATAATAATAATAATAATAATCTAATTTTAAGGTCATCTTTTCATTAAAAAGGTGAAATTTTTTCGGTTATGTATAGTGTTCGATTCTTGGTTCAATTTTCTAGAGCATGTAATGTTTCACTTCTTTCTACTTGATTGTTTATTTTATTATTAGTTGTGTTAAGTTTGTAACCTTGTAATAATAATAATAATCTAATTTGAACATCACTCTCTAGCTATCAATTATAATAATTGTAATGATTATTATAATTAATTATTGTTACATCTAAAGAGTGATAATTGTAATAACTAAAATTTTAAATTTATTTTAAAATTAAAATATCATTTACGAAATGCATAAGAACTTGCTTGCGTTGTTGGGATGATGAATTTGTTCTTTGTTATATATTTGAGTGATAACTGTAATAATTAAAATTTTAAATTTATTTTAAAATTAAAATATCATTTACGAAAGGCATAAGAACTTGCTTGCTTTGCTGGGATGATGAATTTGTTCTTTGTTATATATTTAATTGATTATTGTATTTTTTATTTTTTACATTATATATAATAATATTTTTTATTTAACACAATATATAATAAGTGGTAGAGATAATCTTTGTCAATGAAATATGATAATTTATTAATTAAAAAAAAATAAAAAATGATATTTATTAATGATTATGTAAAGTTGGTTAAACTTAATATTTATTGTATTTTTTATTTTTTACATTATATATAATAATATTTTTTATTTAACACAATATATAATAAGTGGTAGAGATAATCTTTGTCAATGAAAATTGATAATTTATTAATTAAAAAAAAATAAAAAATGATATTTATTAATGATTATGTAAAGTTGGTTAAACTTAATATTTTTTATTTAGTTGAAATAAAAATTTAAAACTAAAATATATTAATTTGGAAGAATTAAAATTATTCCAAATACATGTATAAATTATTAGAATACTTTAAAAAATATAAAACATAAGAAATTGAATTAAATTCTAAAATATATAAATTTAATAAAAAATCAATTTATCTTTTATTTAAAATATAATGAATATGATAATGTTAAAATGTTAATTTACTATTTAAATAATGGAATTTCTTAAAACAAATTTACATATTTATAAATAATAATGAATTAAATTCTAAAATATATAAATTTTATAAAAACTCAATTTATCTTTTATTTAAAGTATAATGCATATGATAATGTTAAAATGTTAATTTACTATTTAAATAATGAAATTTCTAAAAACAAATTTACATATTTGTAAATAATAATGATTTCTTATATGTGGTTATTAATTTTATATTTTTAGAAAATTAATAAAGTTAGTGAAACCCTAAAAATATAAAGTCAAAATTGGGTAGTGTGTTTTTAACCATACAAGTTAAATATATAAGGAATAGGGTATGCATGTTCAACAACACAGGTATTCCAAGAGAGGAAAAACACCTTCAGTAACCACTCACATAACCAGATCAAAGATCAACACATCGATGTTTTCACGTGGTAAAAACCCTATGGGAAAACATCCACGGCCCCAGCCAATGCGGCCACTTGGAGCAATTTATTAATGCAAAAGAAAAGGATTACAGAGAGATTTTACAAGAGAGTTTCTCACAATCGATCATCGGCAAATGACCATCCATGCTCTTTAAATAGAGATCATGGACCAATCGGGTGCTAAGCCACAGATCAATGGTCGTTAAGACCGAGGAGAGTATGAACCGTCGGATCACTCTATGTCGGGAACATATCGTGACCGTCGGATTTTCTAACTACAAATGAATACTAATGCATACTAAAGAAGGACACTAAGAAACACACTTTTACCTAACGACACATTAGACCAAGTAGATCTTAACTAACTCCTAAGTGTCTAAATATCCTAACATCCCCCCTTAAGAACAACTTGGGATAGGATTGAAGGATTTACAACGGTGATGCAATAGGAGAAGGAAGGAGGCATTAGAGCCTATCCCCCCTTAATGACAACTTCCTAAACTCCTAATATAGATCGAAGTTTGGAAAACTTTGCTTCTGTAAGAGACTTTGTGAAAATGTCTACAACTTGATCTTTTGTAGGACAAAAGAGCACTTCAATAACTTGATCATGAATGAGCTTTCTGATGAAGTGCATGTGTAGCTCGATGTGTTTGCTACGTTGATGTTGAACTGGGTCTTTGGCGAGCTTGATGGCACTCTGATTGTTGCACCAAAGGCTGGTGGGATGCTGCTGCTGGAATCCAAACTCTGAAAGGATCTGTCGAAGCCACAAGGCTTCATGACTTGCATTTACCGTTGCTCGGTACTCTGCTTCTGCTGAAGAAAGTGCAATAGATTTTTGTTTCTTACAGGCCCAAGTGACAGATCTTGAACCAAGGCTAAAAACATAACCTCCAGTAGATTTTTGATCACCAGGGTCGTCGGCCCAATCTGAATTAGTGAAACCAACCAATAAAGGAGTCCCCCCTGAGTTGTAATGTATCTCAAACTAAACTGTACCACGAACATAGTGAAGTATCCTTTTAGCTGATTTTCAATGGCTTTCATGGGGTGTTTGCATATACCGGGAAACAAGACCAACATCAAAGGAAAGATCAGGACGGGTATGAGTCAAGTATAAGAGGCTACCAACTAACTGACGGTACAGGGTGGCATCAACTTCAGGAGAATTACAGGTGGCAGTAAGCTTGACTCCAGACTGGAAGGGAGAAGCGGTTGGTTTACAATCATCCATGTGAAAGCGACGAAGAAGGTCACAAGCATACTTAGACTGGGAAAGAAAAATTGCTTCATTGGTTTGAAAAACTTGGAGGCCAAGGAAGTAGTGCAAAAAACCTAAGTCTGTCATTTCAAATTTCTTCTTAAGGCTAGTTTTCACATGGTTTAAAAGTGTTGAGTCACTACCAGTAAGGATAAGGTCATCAACATAAAGGACAAGGATTATGAGATGGCTTCCTACTTTCTTGGTATAGACATTAGCATCAGAATGGAATCTAGATAATCTAGTGGCAATAAGAAAGTTTTACATTTTGGCATACCAAGCTCGAGGAGCTTTCTTGAGACCATAAAGAGATTTCTTAAGGTGACAAACAAGGCTAGAGTCATTCTGGACATAGCGAGGAGGTTGTTCCATGTAGATTTCTTCTTGCAAATCTCCATGCAAGAAGGCAGATTTAACATCCATCTGATGGACCTCCCATTTATGTGAGGGAGCAAGGGCAAGAACAAGGCAGATGGAATTCATTTTGGCTACAGGGGAAAAGGTTTCATTATAGTCAATTCCTTCAACTTGGTAAAATCCTTTGGAAACTAATCGAGCCTTGTGTCTTTCAACACTTCCATCTGATGCATACTTAGTTCTGTAGACCCATTTACATCTAACAAGATTTCTTCCTTTTAGAAGAGGTACAAGATCCCAAGTATCATTTGCCATTAAAGAATGATACTCTTCATTCATTGTTGTATCCCAATCTGGATGACCTGAAGCTTTTGCAAATGTCTCTAGATCATGAGTTTTTGAAACTTGAGCCAAAAGAGAAGAGGCTCACTGGAACTGTGAACGTGTTCGACATTGATCTGAAGGATCACCGATAAGATCACCAGCTGCTTCTCATGTTGAACGGACCCATCTAGGAAGCGGTGGAGCTGGTGTTGGTTTAAGTTCAAAGGACTCATCTGGAGGAAGGGGAGCAGGTGGAGGTGGATTTTCATCCTCGTTGTCATCATCTAAAGAAGAAACCAGAATAGAAGAAGGCACAAATGCTGAAGATGGCTCGCAGGCCGAAGAAGGCACAACCATCAAATTAGGTTTGTGGGCCAAAGAAGGCACAAACAACTAATTAGGCTCGTAGGCCAAGATATTTTCATCGAATTTAACATCTCTTATAATAATGATTTCATTACAATGTGTTTGAAGAAGTCTATAACCTTTGACATCTTCAGAATAACCAACAAATATACACTTCTCACTTTTAGTCTGCAATGCTTTCCTTTTCTCATCAGGAATGTGAGCCCGTGCTATACTGCCAAATACACAGAAGTGACTTACATCTGGTTTAATTTTAGTCCAAGCTTCTTCCGGTGTTATATTTTTAAGAGCCTTTGTGGGAGTGTGATTTACTATGCAATTGGCATAGTTTATGTGTAACACCCTGTTTCCCCTAGTCTGTAAAAATAACTATACTGGCCAAGAACTATGGCAAACTCAAAGATGTGAATGTGTGATTTGAATGGACCTTAGTAAAAGGTCGATGAATGTAAATAATGTTATGAATATATGTTACAGGACTGTTGAGAGGGGGATGTGCTGAAAAAGAGACCATGATGGCTAAAGAAAGGTGGTGGAAGGAACCTGGAATGGTGGCGCTAAATTCCACTGAAACCAATACCATATTTGGTCTTCACTGGCTCGGAGAACCAAGAGCGGCTCCCTGGCCCCGAAATGAATTACTCGCCAGGTTGGTAGGTGAAGAGGCTCCTCATGGGTTAATGAGGGGTGGGGGTGAACCGCTCATCCGTGGAGGCCTCAGACCTGACCACCGCGGGGAAATTTGTGCCACACGCAACCTCACCAGAAAAGAAAACACAGGAAAGAGGTGTGGAAGGGAGGGGTCAGACGCGAGGGAGATCGCAGGAAAATATCGGAAGAACTCTGGAACAAAATACAGAGTGAGTGATAGTAGAGAAGGAGAGTAACCTTCGTTCTCGATCACTGAAGAACAGAGATAGAGAGTCTCAAGCATCGTGGTCTAGCTTGGGGGTGGCTAGTGGTAAATCCATTCGGAATTGATGAGCCTATGGTTGGGTGGAAACGAGCACCCCTCTTAGCAGTTGCATCACACCTGGTGTTTTTCTGATAAGGGTTATCTCTTGTATCTTGAAATTTATATTCTGATATGAATGTTCATGGTTTGTGCAATTATGAATGTTTTCAGTATAAGAATGTCTGTATGGTGTTTTTGACCAGAAATGGTGGTTACTTGCTTATATTGGAATGACTACATTCGGCCTATGCAGACATAGATAAATATATATATTAAATTAACTCAGATTTCAAGTATGTTCTCGAGAGAATTGTTCCCTTATTTGTATTACATGATGCCCTGGATAGTTTTCCTCACAGGGGAACCCTTTCGGGATCACTACCTTACTTTCCAAAAGACCTTATAGTCTGGTCTTCAAACCTGGTGAAAATTGTCGAAGGTCACGAAGGAGGATTTTATGGTTTAAGTCTTAAAACCCTGCACGAAAGGGAGTGGCTCTCTTAGACAACGATATTTCGGCATTTCGGTACCCGGAATGCCCAAGGGCAAGTTCCCTTGCACTCGCAAGTCCCGAAACCTCGACTTGCGGAATCCTGATATATTAGCGTGGGAGTAAGTTAAGAGTTTGTTGTGTTTTGGCACCCGGAGCATCTAGGTGTGAGTTATCTTGTACTCGCGAGTCCCGAAACCCCGACCCGCGAAATCCCGAAATGATAGCGTGCGGATGACTTAGGACCTTTCGGTGGTTCGATACCTAGGATACCCTCCCTCTTGCTAAATGCATGAACGAGATCCTTTCAGAGGATCTGCGGTCTATTACGACCATAAAATTGAATGAAGGAACGCAGGCGATAATTCCTCGACCCCTTTTTAACCTTCGCAAGTAACGAAGAAATCGGGACCGTCGATCCCAAGACCCATGAGAGGGCATGGACCGTCCAGCTGTAGAGTACATGTGGCAGCCAGTAAGCATTTCGGCATTTCGACACCCAGGAGACCAAAGGGTAAGAACCCTTGTCCTCACGATTCGCGAAACCTCGACATACGAAACCCCAAATTGATGGGGCGTGGACAAGGTAAGGGTGTTTCGGTATTTCGGCACCCGGGATACCTAGAGGCAAGTCCCTTGTACATGCCAGTCCCGAAATCCCGATGGGTGAAATCCCGAAAGGACAATACGCGGATATGTTACGATATTTCAGCATTTCGGAAATCGGAATACTCAAGGGCGTATTCCCTGGTACTCGCCAGTCCCGAAATCCCGATGGGTGAAATCCCAAAGGGAGAAGTGCCGAAATGAGCTTAGAAATCGAGACAGAGGATCTTTACCAGTCTCCTGCACACTAAAACTCCCCACGACCTGGGGTATGATTGACTTTTTTCCACTTGGATCAATGGTGGAGATTCATCCACCCCTAGATCCAATGACTCAGATTCGTCATGCTTGACGAGGGTCCCATAATCCACTTGCCCGCAAACGTATGTTGGTAAGTGTCCCTTCCATGACACCATGGTTGTCAAGCTGGCAAAGAAAGTCATGGTGATGTCACTCTCTCTCTCTCGTGGGCTTAATTAACGAGGTATGGAACTAGGGGCTAGAACCGTGGTCCCCGGATATGAGATATCGGGACTTCCAAACGGACTTGGACTTAGAATTTTTCTGGGGTCCGGTGCCCCGAGTCGTGGAACTCCCTCATGAGCTTGGTTACGAAACTCAATGGCTGAGCTCACTTGATGCTCAAATCTGACGGATAGGATTCAACCACCAATTGCACAAGTATTTTTTACCAACTAGACTAGTCCATCTTTGGATGGTTAGGATCGAACCCCTCCCCAGATCGATGACTATTGCTCCTCATTGTTCCACAAGGTAATTTCAAAAAGCGATATTTCTATCGATGGACAACTAAGATCGATTCCAACTCATCGATCGACGGTTGTTGAGTATCATCGACCCCAACATGTATTAAACGATTATAACAGAGTGTAATCATGGTTTATTTTCATTCCCTAACCTCCTATGTAAATCTTATGATTAGTTCACTTATAGGTTCTATCCATAACCATTAAATTCTATCAGTGGTACAAGCCTAAATAATTTCATATTTACCCAGCATGTAGACTTACCATTGATACAAGGATTAATTCATATTACACAGATTTAACTATTCATGAATTCATTCACAAGAAACAACCACTTATACAATTTCCTTAATCACTCGAATACAAAATCTTGTGCTAAACTCAATCATTTAATCCATAAATCAACATTTACATTTATAGCATATTGGATTTCGTCCATGCATAACAATCCAATTATACTGAGTAAGAAAGATACTTATCTGATAAAATATGACACCAACAACATGAAGAGCTCTGGATTTCCTCCCAACCTTAGAATCTTCTACTCATAAGCCATCAGTAGGTCACTCCCGAGCTGGGGCTTAAAATTCACTCGGGCAAGGTCTCTCAACAGCAACAATATTCTAATTCAAGTGCCAAGTTTAACAACCAACCCATAGTCCCTCATTACCCACATGTTTATCCCACCCCAGGAAGTATACCCTTTCTCTACTCAACAGTCCTTTAGCTTCCCCACTTCCCTTCCATGGCTTCATAAATAGGCCCGACAAGAAGTCTAAGAGCCTTGTAGTTGCAACTTAGCACCTTGGGAAAACAATTCCCAATAGTTCTCTCAACTGGAGAGAATCATTATGGGCATGACAACCCGCCTATTCAACATCACTTCTCTCACCTAGAGAATGCTTATGGGCATGATAACCTGCTTCATCAACCGCACACAGGCTTGACAACTCGCTTCTTCAACTCAAACCTGCCAAAAAATGGATTGCGGGAAGCTACCAAGGTTCCAAGTACAGGTAACATGAGGGATAGAAACTAGGTACAGATGGTAGATGGTAGAGTGAACATGAGTGAATATCATCCTAAGAATTATAGGAAAGTTGGGAAAATACACTAAGTTTCCCCAATATAATTGCATGCACATAAAATGACACTTGTCATCCTATGGTCCCCCCCTTGAGTCCACTTGGTGGTTTGTTCCCTTTATTTGGGAACTTAAGATAGCATAATGTATCTCATAAATTATCTTTTAGGAAATATTATTAAAATATTCTCTTGGCCTAAGCCCCTTAGGTTTATCCCCTTAACCTAAGACTCTTGGCCCCCTTTCCCTCTCTATTGGAATTTAGTCCCCTTAATCTTTTGTTTGGTCGGTCTGCAACAGTGGTGTGATTTTATTAATATCTGAGTGATTACATTTTACAATAATAGGCACGATCACCTTTCAACATCTAGGCTCTTCATCCTAATAATCACATAGGTGCTCGGGCCCATAATATCCTGGCTCATCAGCCTATAGAAAATAAACACATGTACAATTATAACTAGGGATTGACTTGGGGTTATTACAATTGGAAAGAATCTAAAATATCTAATATATTTGTCTTTAAACCATAGTGTGAATGCA
>ML819022.1:28410-42706 GCA_009831015.1 Picea engelmannii | reverse complement strand
GCAAGAATTCAACATCGTTTTATCTGGAAGACGACCCACTTTCCATCTTGAAATCAGCGCCAAACTAGACATACAAGGCCTACCTCAAGGTCCTCAATAACATACCTCATAACAGAACCTTGGCTTCTAACAATTTGTTAAGCGTCGGAAGCATATTCGGGATCACGGTGAGCTCGGTTGTTGTTGATACTCTATTCATTTGCCTGATAGCAATCTTGTTCATCCACCACAGGCGAAGGAGCCGAGAAAAGGAATCTGAAGCGGATGAAGAATAGAACGATCCAGATGAAATGGAGGAGGAAGCCTTCTTGAAGACGCTCTCGGGACTACCGCAACAGTCGGTTCATTCAATATTTGTAAGACATCCAAACCTATTATATTCTCTGCAATTTTAGTGGTTTGAATTTGAGAATCGTTATAGTAAGCACGAACAATAATCAAAACTTTTTTTACCAGACAACCTAGGTATTGTTGGGATATTTATTTCATATTATGAAACACCATTGACGATATTTCCTTAGCTTGAAAGGTTTTATTTTCTCTTTTGAAAGAAACTTGGATGAGAGGATTGTAGTTAGGTTCATGTGCAATAGAAAATGACCAAACACACTTATCACTTTGCATATAGTAATTTGAGAGGCACCTCTCAATCAACATCTTAGTATCAAATATTTTTTTTAAAGGGTTGGTAGCGACTTGATTCTTAGCATGTTGTCTGAAGAGGCATTCATTTTCTATGAAGGCAACCATGGAGGGAGTAGTTTGATTCTCCTATTTGTTGGAGATGGTATCAACTATGTCTTGATCACCACGCCAAATACCCACATCAACTATGTCTTGATCACCATGCCAAATACCCACACATGTAAGTGGGTTTGAGATCGATGTTGATAGCCTTACCACCACTGTCATTATGAGAAGAAGCCATGGATGGAAACAATGAATTAAGGGAAAAGAGGGACTTGCACAGCCAAAAAGACAAAAAAAAAAAGTGAGGAATTTCTATTTCATGAGAGAGACAAGATGTTCGAATGTAATTTTTCTATCTCGAAGGAATTTTTAGGGCCTTCTCTTTGTTTTATTGGTCTCTTTTCCATTTGAAAGCGAGTTTCTGAATGAATCGAAAGAGGAGTGGGAGAGATGCAAGGAGGGATCCGAAATTATAGTATTGTACGTGATGTTGCTATGTCATTTGAGAACAAGTTCCTAGTTAAATCGAAAGAGGAGTAAGGATACAGAGTGAATATTTTCCCACATTAAGGACTTGACTAACAATGTGATTATCGTGGGATTATGGAAGCTTTTCCACATCCCTTGTTCTTCAAAACTAAATTTCCATCACCACTCATTACAACATACATCGCACCTTTATTCGCAGTATCACTCTATCAGATTGAGAAGCCCATCCCATTGAGTAACATGAAGTCTCCATCGCTCTGAATCGAAACTGGGCTCCTTCTTCAAATTGGCAGTTTTTCTTAAGAAAAAATTAAGACAATATTCATTGTTAAACAAGTCTATGGGGTTTCGAACCAAGGAAACAAAGTGACACCTACACTTGAGGTTACGCATGGAATGTGTTGGAACATATGGACAATGAGGTTACATGTGGAGTGACACCTGCACTTGAGGTTACATGTGGAGTGTGTTGGAACGTGTGGACAATGATAGAAGATTTGGTCTACATGTCGTGTTCGATGGAGTCTCTACATTTTGTGTTCAATGACCATAAAAGAGATAAAAGGATAATGACATGCCCATCTCGAGTGAGATAAAATAGTCAAAGTCTAGATCTCCATAACAAATTCCATATTAACACATGTAATTTATAAATATGTGAAAAGAAATTTATAAATCACCATTCGTTGTGGACTCATCTATAGTAATGTAAAAAGAAACAATTAAAAATTATGTGTGTTGCACTCCTTGGGAGGGGTATTTACACTCGGATTAAAATGTGTGGATTAACTTTTTTTTTTTTTAAATATATATTTTAAATTTTATTAAACTAAAAAGGTGATATAGGTCTTTTCAAGTTTTTTTAATTGAGAATTATAATAGGATATATATATATATATATATATATATATAGCTTAGAAAATATCATTTCAAATCTCCATATAAATGAGAGAGGGAACGTGCCATGTATTTTCATTACCAACTCCAAATTGGCGGCTTCCATGTTTCGTCTTTAGCGGTGGTTTTCATGTTTCTTCTTCATCGGGGGTCAACCATTTTTCCAGTCTTCTACAATGTCAAGCCTTCAAATCTTCGGTATGGAGTGTATGTTTGATCCATGTGCTTGCTCGAAGAGAGAAAACATTTTATTTTCAAACTCGTAGAGAATCCACGATACAACTCAAACATTATTAAAAATGGAGGAAAGCTCCTTTGTTGTGAGGATTACTATTCGAATGACTACCTGGAGCCCGAGGTGAATGTTTCCACCATTGAATAATGTGAGGCTCTGTGCATGGATAATTTCTCATGCATCGCAATCTTCTTTTGCAACAATTCAACATCGTTTTATCTGGCGGACGACCCACTTTCCAGCCTGAAATCAACACCAAACCAAACATACAAGCCCTAACTCAAGGTCCTCAATAACATACCTCAGAATAGAATCTTGGCATCTAACAATTCGTTGAGCATCGGAAGCATAGCCGAGATCACGGTGAGCTCGATTGTTGTTTCTGCTTTGATCATTTTCTTAATAGCGACCTTCTTCATCCACCACAAGCGAAGGAGACAAGAAAATGAATCTGAGGCGGATGAAGAATAGAATGATCCAGATGAAATGGAGGAGGAAGCCTTCTTGAAGATGCTCCCGAGACTTTCGCAACAGTTGGTTCACTCAATATTTGTAAGACATCCAAACCTGCTATATTCCCTATAATTTTAGTGGTTTGACTTTGAGAATCGTTATAGTAAGCACGAACAATAATCACAACGTTTTTTACCAGACAACCTAGGTATTGTTGGGATATTTCTTTCATATTATGAAACACCATTGATGATATTTCCTTAGCCTGAAAGGTTTTATTTTCTCTTTTGAAGGAAACTTGGATGAGAGGCTTGTCGTTAGGTTCGTGTGCAACAAAAAATGACCAAACACACTTAACACTTTGCATATAGGAATTTGAGAGGCACCTCCCAATCAACCTCTTATCATCAAAGATTGTTTTTACAGGGTTGGTAGCGATTTGATTCTTAGCAGGTTGTTTGAAGAGGCATTCATTTTCTATGAAGGCAACCATGGAGGGAGTAGTTTGATTCTCCTGTTTGTTGGAGATGATATCAACTCTGTCTTGATCACCACGCCAAATACCCACATCAACTATGTATTTATCACCATGCCAATGTAACATACCCACGACGGTGCTAAAAATAAAATAAAATAAATTTCCTCCTTACAGGAATAAATCCTCTCTTTCTACGGGTTCTAATTTGGACAGTCAGGAAACCAGCCTGGCCTTCCAGTCAAGGATCTTCGATTCTAAATCCAAGCGACTCTGTGAGACCTTGATGGTCTCATTCTGTAATTAAACACAAAACCTTTTGACTACCTGGTGCAGGTCTAAGGGTACCCATGACCTCTGTCTGCGCGCTGACGAAATATTGAATTTTGGGCGCCAGCTCCTTTTTCGTTAACCCCCTCCTTCATATGGCCCTGGGCTATGACCTCTTGGAAGGTATGTGATTGCGGGCGCGCCCAAGGTTGGTTTCAAACCAACCCACTTTTCACCCCGCAATTCACTACAAAGCGCCACGTATGCCTTTGGCGATACCATGGTTTCAATTGCAGCCCGCTCAGGGAAAATTAAAACCCAAGCATGTTCTGGCCCCGCATTTCTTCCCAACCATCGATATCTTTCTTTCAAAGATGATCTGTAATCAAAGGTTGCTATCTATCCTCCTTTCTTGTCTTTCATGCACCTTCCCAGACCTCCCCGATATGTTGGCATGTAGTTCCCTTCCAAATCAACGGTTACGATTGGTTTCGACTCTTCGACATTCAGGAGTTTCAACTCTCAAACTCTTGCTTCCTCCTCAGTAGCTATCTTCCGGAGTGGAAGATATGCTGACACATGTCCCTATAGATGTGCAGCTATGATTTCCTCCGCGAGTCCGACCTTCAGGACTTTCAGTTCTCAAGCGATCATTTCTTCCAGAGAGATTTCTCTAAAACAGTAGATTGTCTACCATGCATCCTCCTCAATCGACGGTTCTGCTCCCGCCTCAGGACTTTGGCCTCCTCAACCTGATCGATGATCTATCAGTTCCCTCTTCGATCAATGATCAAGATCTTCTATGAGCCTTCGGACCTTTTCCTCCTCTATTTTCTTCTGGAGTTCTAGATCTGGCGCTGCATGTCCACCTTCACATCGAAGGCTCTCGTCACTTCGGATTTTTGGGCTTTAGAAATATCAACTATCAACTCTCTCTTTTTCCCAATTCTTCTGATGTTCGAGTCCACGAATTCTCGGATCTGCTTCCACCTGTCAACCCCGACGATGGACGGTTCCGATGATTTCGAAACTTCGGGACTTCGCAAGTCCACTCTCCTGGGCACTTTAAAGGTTTTAGGCCCCGTGCACTTTCCTTTGGATCCAATGATTGTTGGTCCTCATGCTCAGATCTGACGGCCCATATCTGATCTCCTCCTTTGCGCTCTTCTAATTGTCTGTACATGGATTCCATCAGTCCAGATCTTTCATAGTGCTCGATCCAATGGACATTGTTGCTCCTCCTCCTGAGCTTTCGCTTTCTTCCCTGAATTGAAAGATTTCAGATATTTCGAAGGTCTCGACCTTCGATTTACTTCCCACGAGCCCTGGTGTATGGGTCTCGACTTCCACTCTCCCTCCTGAGCTTACGAACTTGAAACAAGTTCGCCTCTTGGACCTCATCTACGCTTCTGAAAAGTGCTTGTCTCTTATGAGCTTGGTCCTTAGGGAATTTAGATTTCCCACTTACTCCTTGCATTAATTTGCTCACTTCAGATCAATGGTTCATGACTGTTATAACCCTAAATTTCACCATACATGCATACCTGGCATCGGGCCATCTTACTTTCTACTTTTGCCAAGCCATCACTGAGTAGCTCTTCTTAAAAACCACATTTTTGAAGATGTACGGACCATACACCATTACTGCCTGCGTACACACCCTTGTTGCACCACTACATCTCACGTGCATACACTAGTTTCACCATTACAACCCGCGTATACTCACAAAAGTTGTAAAATTTAAAAAGTTGCAAGGAATTCATTGAGATTATGGGCTATTGGGTATTTTCCCAACTGTCCCACCGCCTATAGCCCATCACCCAATCGAATAACCATCCTTTTGTCATATAAAAGGAGGTTTTGGGGTCTCATTCCAAAAAAAATCATAACAACAATGAAACTCTGCCCATTTCACTTTCCCCCCTTGCCCCAAGAATTTGCAGCCACATTGTGAGTTTTGAGCCAGAATTCCCTATTCTTTCATTTTTCCTCATTCATAAGCCTATGCCATTTCCCTAGAGAGAATTGTGAGATGAGAAAGATATGTGGAAGTAGTTGGAGCTTGGTGAAGAGGAGCCCAAACCAGGTTTGAGGAGAAGTCGTCGATCTCATTTGTAAGTGACTTTATGAGATTAATATAAAGTACTTTTTTTGTCCCGCCATATGATGTGTTCAATCTTTATGTTTGAATTACATTTTATTATGACATCTAACCCACTAATTCATATATAATATGCATGTTTGTAGTTTATTGTTTGTCTTTTGGTGAATGCAGGTTGGCCTTGGGAGGAGATTTGCAGTCGAGGAACAACCGAACGCAAAAGGATTGACACCGGACGCAAACTTTAAGGTAGAATTACCATATCCTTATACTTTGTATTTTATGCATGAATGTGGGGTATTGTCGGGGTAGTTGTTAAAAGTAGGAGACTTTAGACGGTTATCTCTGCTTGCACGTTGAACCCTAGTGTAGTCCATAGGCGGTTTTTCCCGCTATAGCAGAATTGGCCACCATACTGGGGAAGCCTCTAGGGTTTTAGGGGATATCATTTTGGGTGTTTTGATTGGTTTTGATTACCTTTTTTGAGTTTTTTGTAAGTTGTTGTGTCTTCAAGGGATTCTGGTCTGCCATACCAGTACTCCATGCCTTGTTAGTCTTGACTGTTAGTTTTCTTTTCGAGAAGTTAAAGAGGTGTACGCGGCCTGTAGTGGGCCTGCATGTGTACATACGTGCCCTACCTTTGGACAACCCACGTACATACGCAGGATGCTTAAGTGTCAGTAGCGTGCATGTGTCAAGAAAGTCTTTTTTCAAGAAGAGGCAGTCAACCTCTTCCCTGATTGAAGTCATACTTCTCAGGGGTTTTCTTGATCTAGTCCCGGTCTTTGTTGTTACAGTCTTTAGCCTGGGTTTAACGTCAGTTAGCTTATTTCTTTATCAAGATTTCTTGTGTTTTCTTAGTAAGGGTTTGAGACGAGTTAGTGAGTATTTTTTGATCAGTCTGTTTAGTATTGTTGGTGACTCCCTGCGATCTGCAGTAGACTCGGAGTCAGTTTTTTTTCTTGTCTTCTCTTCACTTTTTCCCTTTCACTTGCTTTAGAAGAAAAGAAAAAGAAGTTATTTCAAGTTTCTTATTTTGAAGCATAAAAAAATAAAGAAATACAAAAAGATTTCATTTTCTTTGTTTGGTAAGTAGTTAGGTTAGTTGTCTTTGTTTATGAGGAGAAAGAGTGTTTTCTTAAGTTCTTTATTGAATGCTTAGAACACTTAAGTAGCTCGTAGTCAAGAGAAATTTTGTTTTGGGTTTTTATTTTTAAAGATCTTAGAAAAAGTAGTTACGAAAAGTTGGTTAAAGAGTGTAAATTTGCAAATCTTTATTTGTCAAAAAGAAGTAGTTTGCTTTCAGTTTCATTTAATGCTCTTCTCTTTCGTCTCTTAAAATACACCACTAGTTTCATTTTTGTTTCCTTGACTTTAAGACAAACCACTTAAAATTAACACTTAATTAAAATTTATTAGACTTTATGTTTGTAGGGTCCATTAACTAGTCTAGGCTAGAGCCTTGATTTAGGTTGGAGAAAAAACTCTTCAAGGCTATAAAACAAACATACGAGTCTGTGCTAGTGAGTGTGAAAAGTACAGTAAACATGGAAGTTATCCGAGACCACCCTCTAACACAGGGGCTAAACATGAGGTCATGTGCGGAGAGGTAGCAGAGATAACCCCTCCAAAACCAGACCAAGCGTAGTGGGGAACGCATATAGAGGGCTTATCTTGGGATTCTATTGATTTCATTTTCCACGGAGCTTTGTGGGTCTCGAATTCGTTCGAGGTACTCAGTTGTCTTCCAGAACACTTGCTTTCGATACCCTCGATAGGTTTCGGGCTTGATACCCTTCTCATTGCGGTCCACCCGACTTTCGACTGTACCCGCCTGGTGACTGTTCACGTGCTAGCAACCTAGTTGTCTTTATTTTAGTGACTTACATAGGTAATTGTGGGGGTATATTGCGGTACCTAGGACAGACATTGAGCCATGCTTTGCAGAGTATGCCTAGAGAGTGCTTATGTATTCAAGTTGCACTTGCACCGATAAGTTTCTCTAGTGTTGGCTGGTGTAACTGTTCTTCCAACTAGCTAGTGGTTTGATTGTTTTATCTCATAGGAACTATTTCTAGTGTGTGTTGGTTTTCAACGTTAGTAAAATCCCTAGTGTGTCGTTGATCTTCTCACAAAGTGGAAGATCAATATATCTTTCGGTTGCGAAGGCTTTAGGGCCTGACGTTGGTTGAATTACATCCACCCCCACCACCATGAAGGTGAATACTTGACCAACAAGGGTCATTTGAGGCAACTGGGCCGCAGGAAACTATACCTGAGCCATCCCCGAGAGAAGAAATCTCAAATTTGGAGGAGCCTACCATTTCTGACCTTGGAGCGGAAGCTCTCGGGCCGTATAACTCTCCGGTCACTGACTTGTCGGTGCCCGTCATGGTACAAGTTGTCCCTCCAAGGGTAACTCATCATGAGCATCAAATAGTTTTGCAAGCAACTATGGAAGCAAACGTTGCTACTTCGTCAGGGATTCCTCACACTCCCTCTATGGTTGCCACTACAAGGGGGCGTTCCGCCTCCCAAGTGACCTTCATCGGTCCAGACCACCATGGTCTCGACAGCCTCTAATTCAGTCAGTGCTCTGATTCCATCTATGGTAGCGATCACTACTCCGTTCACCCAAAGTGCAACAGGACCTCCTTTCTCATACAGGATGCCTGGCTTTGATACGAACTATGTCATGTCCTACTCCACCCTACAAACAATGATTCTAGGGGCAAGGATCTCTAACGCTCCTCTGCAAGGGTCCATGGGGGGCACCTCATCCCCCTATAACACTTTCCTTTACGGTGGGGGTCATATACTTCTGTCGTCCCCCTCGCTAGGTGGTGCTCCTCAGCAACCCGCTTGGCCGAACATGAACTACGGCTTGTTCGGAGAAGGTAGTCAAGGAATTTCTTCCAACACCACATCGGTGGGTTCTTTGTCATTCTCTTTGTTCGGCGCGTTTGGTAACAATGCATTCTCATCAGTTGTCATCTCGACCGGGAGAAACCCTGGTCTTGGATCACAAAATCCTGTGCAGGGTACTATTCTTGCACAGGGGGAAAACACCTCTCAAGGACCCTAGAATCCATGGTAGGGATCGATCCCCTTGTGAGGGATGTCGACTGGGGGAAACCCCTTCCATGGCCAATGGAACCCCAGGAAAGTCTCGGTACCTATGCCCGTCGGATCGGTAGGGGGAAACCCTTTCCAAAACCTTTGGAACGCAACATCGGGAGAAATCCCTTCTCAACCCTCAATGTCCAATTACGGGAGTCAGCCAATGACATCTCAACAAGCGCAATATCCATACGCTGGCCACGGCCACAGTTTTTACCAAAACCCTGGTTAGAAACCTAACTTTTCCTGTCAACCTGGTGCCAGCCAAATTCCAAGCTCATTTCCTCCTGTAAATACTCAACAGCCCAAGCTGCCTTTTCTGGCAAAGTTGCATTTGCCAGACTTGTCAAGATTGTTGAATGAACCAATCTGTCATGATCCACGTTGGCCTCCTATGCCGACTAAGTTGCCTTCGTACATTCCAAAGTTTGAAGGTAAGACTAACAAAGATCTAGGCGATCATGTGACCACATTTCACCTATGGTGCTCTTCCAATTCATTGAGAGACAACTCCATCTAGTTGCGTTTGTTTCAATGCACTCTTATCGGGAGTGTCGCGAAATGGTACATCGAGATCGACCACTCAATATACTCTACTTTTGGTGAATTGGAAATGGTTTTTCTAAACCATTTTCAATTACCTGTGAGATACAATGTCAGCACCAAATTGCTAGCCAACTTTGAGCAAACAAAGTTGGTCATATCTCAGATCACATCCGGGAATGGCGGCATCGTAAGAGTTTGATAAAAGTATCAGTCCCACTGGCTTTCCTACTGGAGTGGTTCATTAATTCTTTGGTACCTCAGTTATCTAAGTACGTTGCAACGTCAGGAGTGTTTTCCGAGGAAGAGGCGATACTGAGACCTCAACAGCTTGAACTAATAAACTCTCAGTCTGGTTTACTTTACGAAGTTTTACCAGATGCACCACGGTCTATCCTTAACAGTACCAGACAGAAGTCTGGACCACATGTCGATGGTATTGTTGGTTCAGCACAAGCAAAGCCCATTGATCAGTTGTCAAATCAATTGCAACAGTTGTCTATATAGCAGACATGAGCCAGCCAAACCACTAGTTCGATTGCTCCCTCTTCTCAAACGTCGGATGTACACAGTGTGCAATCGACAAACCTGAAGGCCAACCAGCAAGCTAGCGAAAAGAAGAAACAATGAAAGAAGGGTAAGGGGGATAAGAAACCCACCAATAATGCTGGCAGGGGCAATATAGAGAACATAATGTCAAATTATTCGTGTAACCTTTGCACAGAAGACCATCCGACTCACTTGTGTCCTCGACTTGCAGAGGCCCAAAAGTTACTGGTGCAGCAACAACCTATTGTGTTAATGAACCCATTTCCACATGGGCAAAATTTAACTCAAGCCTCTGCGAATGCGGATGGGGGCAGTCAGGGACCCCCTTCGTCATCTAGTAGTCCCTTGACTTTGAATGTTTATATGTTGAAAGGTGATGCCCATATAGCGACTAGGACACATGATGACAAAATGAAAAACACTTCTGAGAAGGGTAAAGAAGCTGAAAACCCATATGTTCCTCTCCAGATCGAGAAGACGTTGGGAAAAACAATGACACACATCCCGAAAGGGGAGTTAAAGAAATATTCCCACAATATAAACATGAGGGTCGCCTAGAACTACTCCGTGGTGGAATATTTGTCACAAACCCCTTGCGCAATGTCAGCTTTGGAGGTCCTCCAGAGCTGCCCTTTGCAGAGAAAGGCTCTGTTAGTTTCCTTAGGATCTATTGAGACTTGTAATCCAAGAACGATCATGCTTGATACAACCGACTTGAAACCTTGTCTACCATACCACGTCGTGTTTTAGATAGTAGTGGCTTACACCACGAAATATTTTACCTAAAACATTTTCCTTACAGTGGTTGATGAGGGTGCCTCAACATGCGTGATGTCGTTGGCATGTTGGAAGGCCATTGGCAAACCCATTTTGTCTCTGTCACCTACTCTTCTCACCACTTTCGATGGTCATTCATTCTGACCACTTGGAATCATTCCTTCTTTCATCGTGCAGCTAGGAGGAAAGACAGTGTGTGTCGAAGTTGAAGTGGTTGATGCACCTCTCGACTACAATCTCTTGTTAGGAAGGAGTTGGACCTATGTTATGCATGCAGTGGTCACCATAGTTTTTCGGGTCTTGTTGTTTCCACAAGAGGGTCGGATTATGTCCATTGATCAGTTGTCTTTCTCTCGTCATGACCCTTCATTGGGGGCATCCACGGTCTCGATAATTGATAATCCACATCCCGACGTCGTCAATATAGGGGTTGGCTTGTGCCCGCCTTTGATGGGTACTTTCAATTACCCACCTCCATCCGGCGATGTCAAGTTCATATCGGTTATCTCCGACTAGCGTAAGGTTGAAATATTTCAAGTGTCATCGTTTTGTACAACTTAATTTAATGATCTGTGGACTCTTCCTTCCCCATCGGCCACAACGGAAGGGACGGGGCATCATGGCATGGCCATGCCTTTGTCCACGACAGAGGTTGTGTACTCTATAATCCAACAAGCTTTCGTCGACCCTGATCTGAATCCCACATAGGAGTTAGATCTAGTTTTCGAGCCTACCTTGTCTCAAGGTTCGCTCGCCACTACCGTTTCCTTAGAGTTGGTCTTTCCCTCTGATGAGGCGATTATAGAGACATTGACTAGTCTAAACAAACCCTGGGATGATCTCCATCACAGATCTTATTTTCTCCTGGAGTTAAGAAGAATTGAGGTTGGTGAATTCGTATTGACTATGAATGGAGATAGGTCTTGTCCTATCAATCCTTTGGCTATGCACGCATTTTACGTCAAAGGTAATATGGAAAACATCACTAAAACGATACCTATCGATATCTCTAGAACACCTGGTGTCATGGAGAATTTCTTTGTCGGAGTGAAGTACTCCCCCGAGGAGATTTGAATCTATACCGATTTATTTAAATAATTATGCAACACTTTTGCCCAGTCTTACGAGGAAATTCCAGCCATTGATCCAAGAATCATCGAGCATGAAATAATGACTTACCCTGATGCCAAGCTGGTTCGACAGAAGCTTCATCCGGTTAATCCTCATAAAGCAATAGCTATTAAGGCTGAAGTAGAGAAACTACTCAAATTTGGTTTCATCTACCCTATCCAATTGACTCAATGGGTGTCAAATCCCGTTTCGGTCAACAAAAAGCAAGGAACAATTCGCGTATGTATGGACTTCCATGATTTGAATAAGGCCTGTCCAGAGGATAATTTCCCCACCCCATTCATTGACCAGATCGTCGATGAGTGTGCAGGCTGTGAGGTCTTTTCTTTCATGGATGTTTTTTCGAGATACAATCAGATATAGATTAAGCCCGAAGACCAGCATAAAACAACTTTTATCTGTCCATGGGGTACATTTTCTTATCAGAAGATGCCTTTTGGCCTGAAGAACGCTGGAGCCACTTTTCAGCGGGCCATGTCTTTCTCTTTCCACGATCTCAAACACATAGTCGAGGCCTATCTCAATGATTTAGCATCATGATCTTGTAAGAGAGTTGATCATCCCACGCACCTCTGACTTATCTTTGAGCAATGTTGCTACTATCGGATTCACTTGAATCCTAACAAATGCAGTTTTTGTGTGACATCAGGTCGTCTTTTAGGTTTTATAGTTTCGACAACAGGGATCATGGTCGATCCTCTAAAGGTTGAGGTGATAGTTCAATTTCCTCCCATGTGCACAGTCCCTCATCTTCAGAGTTTACAGGGAAAAGCCAATTTTCTTCGGCGTTTTATCGCAAACTATGCCAAGCTCACTAAAGGGTTTATGCATTTACTGAAGAAGGACATCCCTTTCCATTGGGATGAAGCTTCTCAGGGCTCATTCGAAGTGTTGAAATGTGCCCTCATGTCTGCCCCTCTACTTCATCCACCCAATTATAATAAAGATTTCTTATTGTATTTGGCCGCGACAGAGTCGACCATCGATATGGTCTTGGTTCAAGAGGACGATCTACTTGAAGAACATGTGATTTATTACCTGAGTTGAGGCCCGGTTGGACCAGAACTCAACTACTCCCATGTTGAGAAGATTGTGTTGGCAGCAGTACATGATGTCCAGCGGTTCCGTCATTATATCATGTTTCACAATACCATCGTCATTGTCGTTGTGAATCCATTCCAATATGTTAATCCCTAAATAGTGGCTCATTACCCTTTAATTAGGGCATGTTATATTAGTAATGTTATTTTATTTATGTCGGCTTTATTCCATTAGTTGTAATTATACCTCCTAGTCTCCTATATATACCAAGGAGACATTTTCATTTTGAATCATCTTGTAATTGTACATTTGTGTTGGCATAAGGAGGTTTCCCCCTAAAAGAGGATTATTATCTGAGTTTCTCTCTTTTTCAAGGCATTGAGTACTTATTCTGAGGTTTTTCTATGTTATATTGATATTTGGTTCTTAACATATGGTATCAGAGCTCAAGGTCTTGGGGTTTCGCTGCTACATCTGAGAAACCTTGGAATTTTCCCTATAACGTTTTTTCTACAATGTTTCAGAATGAAAGGTTTGGAGGATATTTGGTAGACGGATCAAGGTACGTTGGGTTAAAATTTCAACCCCTGAGGCCTTATACTTTCGGAGATACAACCTGTGCAAGATAGGGTTCTGGAATCATCCTGAACTGAGTCATTGTGGAATTTTTGCTATAAAAAAATTTCTATAACGTTGCATACCCTGAACTCCAGAGGATATTCACAAAAATTAGTAAGGTATCTGTGGTAAAAATATCAGCTTCTGGGTCATCTTAAATTTGTAGATACACCCTGTGGAAGATAGGGTATCTGACTAGTCTCGGCAAGGTGTTCCAGGTAAAACAATCATAACTTCTTCCTAGAGTATCCAATTTGAGTGAGACTAGTTTCATTGGATAGTGGAAAGTTTGTAGTATTTCTGGTACGAGTTTCAGAATTTTATATCATTTATTTTGTAAGGGGTACGCTATACAAGTGAGATCTCCTGGAAAGGCCAAAAATCAGCAAGTTTTGGGGAAGTTACCGTAAATTCCACTTGGCACATCCAATTTTGATCAGACCTGTGGCATTGCAAAGAAGAAATATCAGAGAACTACAAAAAAGAAAGTTCCATGCCCAAAAGGGCCAAAACTTTAGAGATACAGCAGAAGAAAGATTGTCTAGCGGAACCACTCAAAATCAAGGTTCAAAAGTGATACTTGGCCAACATGCCACCCAAAAAGGGAACTTCTACACCAAATAAGCCTCCAGAAAAAGAGGAAGAAGAACAAGAACATGAAAAAGAACCATCTCAAGATGAAAACGTAGAATCAATTTCGTCTGAAGAGTTAATTCCCATGATATCGTGTAATGCATTGGCTAGAATTAGCACTCCTCAAACCCTCAAGATCTAAGGATATATCAAAAAGAAAAAGGTAATAGTCCTAATTGATTCTGGCAGTACTCATAATTTCATTCACTATAAATTAGCCAAATATCTCAATTGCTTTGTATATCCAGCACCAGAGTTTCAAGTAATGATTGCA
>ML819022.1:11962-25078 GCA_009831015.1 Picea engelmannii | reverse complement strand
GAGGTTGCCCCCTCGAAGAGGCTTATTATCTGAGTTTCTCTCTTTTTCAAGGCATTGAGTACTTATTCTGAGGTTTTTCAATGATATATTGATATTTGGTTCTTAACACAATACGTGTTGACATGACGTGTAATCGGCGAAAATATCAGTAGATGGATTGTTATCCTCTAGGAATTTGACGTGGATTTAGTCTGCGAAATCTCAGAAGTCATTGGTCTTTGCAAAACTTATCTCGGAACTTTCGATCGAGTCAGTGATGTTACGCCCGAAGAATCACCGATTAAAGGAGATCTTTTTTTTATTTCATCTTCGGACCCCTGGTATGGAGATATACTAGTCTATCCCCAGACTTTGAAGTGCCCCGCCTTTGCTTCTCATGATGAGCATTGACGTATACACCATCAGGAAAAAAACTATCTCATACTCGAGGACACTTTGTATCGTCGAGGTGTAGATTGTATCCTTCGTCGTTGTCTCATTCATGAAGAAGCGGAACTCATTCTTAACGACTACCACATAAGAGGATGTGGTGGTCATTTGTCTGGGTTGGAAACAGCCCAAAATATTCTACGAGCCAGTTACTTTTGGCCGAAGTTAATCAAGGATTGTGTTGAATCGGTCAAGAAGTGCCACCTGTGTCAGATCTTCTCTCGGAAGATGAGGGCACACCCCACTCATATGTTTCACGTCATTACAGTTGGCCCCTTCAATAAGTGGGGGATTGATTATACTACATGCCACCCCCCTTCAGCCAGGGGGCACCATTAAATCATCGTAGCAGTAGACTACTTCACGAAGTGGTTCGAAGCTATGCCAACGTTCAAAGATTATGGCAAGACAACATCTCTCTTTTTGTTCAATCAGATAATAACAAGGTTCAACATCCTGAGGGAGATTGTCATTGACCATGGCAGTCACTTTCAGAACAAAATGGTGTCTGATTTAACATCAAATCTTGGGTTGAGGCAAGAGAATTCATCAACCTACTAGCCACAAGCGAATGGTCAGGTGGAAGCTGTGAATAATTCCCTCAAGACTATTCTGCAGCGAACGATCAATTCGGCCAAGTCAAATTGGCATTTGATGTTGTACTTAGCATTGTGGGCCTACCGGACGTCTGTAAAGACTGCAATCGGTTTCTCACCTTTTCAACTCGTTTACGGGCTGGAAGTAATCTTGCCAATAGAGTGCCAGATCCCATCTCTAAAGTTGGAAGTACAGTTATTGCTAGACACTTCACCGCTTGAGGAACGCTTATTATATCTTGAGCAGCTCGATGAGAAATGTCATGACGCAGCCTTGGATAACGAGGCTCACAAGAAAAAATTCAAGTGTCAATATGATCGGTCTGTTCGTCCTTGGATTTTCTCTAAAGGAAACCTTGTCCTGGTCTATGACCAAGATAAGGATCCCCTGGGGGCAGGCAAGTTCAAACCCATGTGGTTCAGACCTTTCATAGTGAAGGAATTTTTAAAGAAAGGCGCTTATCGTTTGGTTGAATTCAAAGGGAAAGCTTTGGCAAAGCCTAGAAATGGGCTCTACCTCAAGAATTATTACTCATATGTGGGTCGCCTTGGGTGACTTCTTGTACATATGTATAGTTCTTATACAGTTTAGTTTTTGTCTTTTTGTTTTACGGACGTGTAGTTTTTTATGTCATCTTTTTTACTGCGGGAGATGTCAAGTGAATCATAGGTGTTCATTGGGTTCGTGGATGGCGCTAGCTGACACACTCGGAGGCTTTCTTCTGTAGCTTGGGTAATATTCACACCTCAGGGCTAGTTGCTATCTTCTAGAGGTATATTTTTAGGTGACGCCAAAACAATGTTGTCGAATACAGCGCAGTGATAGAGTTGTTGCATGACGCTTTGTCGCATTGTATCTCTCATCTCCGGGTCTATTTAGATGCACAGCTGGTCGTGTCCCAGTTAAATGGGGTTTATTGCGTTTATGATCCTACTTTACACCGACGATTCCTTAGGGTATGTCTCTTAGAATGAATCTTTGATTACATTTCGTATATCCATGTTCCTAGGAGATTGAATCAAATCACAGATACTCTAGCTAATCATGTATTAGATTGGCATATTGCACACACGTAAGAAAAAGAACACACATACACATGTAAATACATTTGTAAATAAATGTAACCCATAAGACATAAAAGATGTAAATACACACACACACACACACACACACACACACACACACATATATATATATCAAAAGTCTCAGAGTACATAGGTTGGCGCAAGCACCTAAAAAATATGTCCAGTACATCGTGGGGCTTATGCCCTAAAAAATATACAAAAAGTGATCTTGGCACATAAGTGGTCCATCCTAAGCTAAGGGTGAGGCCTGTTGGCCCTGCCATAGTGAACCACAGTGTTTTCCAAATGCCAAAAGAGTTGGACCTGGGTTCGGGGCACCCCAACTACGTGAGGTTGTGTCAATGGTGGGAGATCCTCAATCTATGCCATAGGGACTGCGCGAGTGAGCGTAGTGAGGTTCCGCTCCACCCGTCTCAAAACTCTCTCAGCCTCTCCGGTTGGAGATCTCCCTACTACTACTGTTGTTGCTGGTCTGGTGGTTGCGTCTAGTACTGCCTCTGGTCGAGGACGCCACCTAGTCCTCGAGAAGTCAGTTGGATGCACTGGCCCCACATCTGTACATAAATAGATACATAGTTGTCAAATACTCTGATTCCCATAAAAATGATATATATAAAAAGAAACAAAAATTAAATAACATTAAAAAAAAATGTACCTATCTCCTCACTCTGCTCCGGGAGGTATGGGCATGTCCGGGTCCCTAGAAAAGTTGATCCCGGTGTAGGGGTAGTCCTCTATCGTTGGAATCTGTCGTGCCCACCAGTCAAAAAAGGTATTGTCGAAGGCCTCTATGGTCCTTCCTCCTCCCTTTCATGGCAGCAATGCTGCCCATCTACACACTGTTGGGAGTGAGGCCTCATGCCCTCACACTGTCTCTCGTGGACTAAGATTGGGTAATCTCTCAAAGAAGAATAATCACATAATAGTCCCAAATCCAAAGTTCTTTGTTCCACCCATGACACTCGGTGAGTTGTCTCTTCATGCAGTCTAGCATGGTCATGATCCAATCGAATATTCGTGCATTCAAGCACTGCATTGCACAATGCATATGCACCTGGGAGGCCTGATGTAAGGCAGTGGATCCAGTGATCCACCCAATAAGTAGAACTATCACTTTCAGTGATAGGTTGGTGATCTTTTTTATTGGCACCTGAGAACCTACTTTCTCAATGTCGGCCTTGCAATGTAATCCGATCAACTCAGAAATGTTATGAGGCTCGGGGGGAAAAGCTCACAATTTGACTGGTTCACCTCTCCTTGAGAGACCAGTCAAGAAGTAAATGTCTTCAATTGTTGGAGTCAACGACTGCCCCTTGAGCATAAATGCATCAGCATCGGGATGCCAATAATCCACCAAGGCCTTCAGCAACCTAGGTTGTGCCCTCATGAATGGACACTAGTAGAACTTCCACAAACCGCATTGCCTCAATACGGCTATAGCTGCAAGGTCCTCATCGAACATCGTATCAATCTCTTCATTCTCTCTCTCTCTCCAATGGACATACATCCTGCAAAATGACAAGTCCAAAGGGGAGTTAACTTCTGTATTTTCAATTTTTTCCAAGTTCTTGAGGGTGTACACGAGTTGTATTGGGAACGGTCATGTATGCACGCGGGCAGATTGTTCTCTGCTCGCAGGCATACATTGGTTGTCCTTGGACAACTCGCATACATGCAGGGCCGCCCCTTTTTAGGAGTGCGCGCCCCCCTAAAAACCAAAATAAAAGAAAAAAGGAAATATTGGAATGCAAGGGGGGTCGATTTGTACTTACTTGGTCCGAGCGGAAGTTCGTTTCGTCCTTTGAAGCTCCCAGAATCAACTTTTTTAGCAAAGGGGTGTTTTTGGCTTTTTGCTCAATTCTCAAATTACAATGGTGATAATGAGCTGCCAGCTTCTATTTATAGACTTTTTTGGTCGTTTTTGTCATTTTTTGGACCCTTTTGTCATTTTTTCTGGCTTGAAAATCATTTAATGTGGTTCTTAAGTTTCTCATTGGATGTTACAATACACTTCACTTTTGGTTTGGAAAATGTTTTGGGATATGGGTCACTTTTTAAAGTTTCTGGGTAAAAGTCATTTTTCCAACTTTTGCATTTAAGTTAGGATTCCACCTCCACTTTTTGCATCTCGTTGTATTTTTTTCTTTGCCAGAGGATCGACCCCATCAAAGTGCAACACGAAACCATCATTGTTGCTTTAGAAGTGTCGTAATTTAGTGGTAGATCCTACCTCTACATGGATTCCCTAGGTAGATCCTGGTTTCATTTTGGTGTCCATGTCGTCACTAATGACTTTAGGCTTGGGAGTCCTTATTAGTCTTGTCTTGATTATGAGTTTGAGCCTCATACGTCTGATATGTCACCACTCTTGACCTCACCCTCGGGACTCCCAAAAAATGAGTCTTCTTTTAAGCCCTTTTCAGACTCTATAAACATGAAAAGATTGTCGAGCAATCTTGTTGTCCTTCACGCTCGTCAAACTAAAATTTGAAGGCACGTCTATCCGACAGTATTTTACCCTTTTTTCGGTCCAGATGGTCAATTTTACAAACAAAGGTATGCTCTAAGAACTTTGGTTCTCTAGAAGAGTATTCTCAGGTATAAGTTTAACCCTTTTTCGTGCCCGAGGGACTAAATTTATGAAAAAGGAACCCCCACGGAGTCCATAGTTAAGATCTTTTCAGACTCCCTAAAATTGAAAATATAGTTGAGTGACCTTGTTCCGTCACACTCGTTAAACTGGTCCAGAAGAACATCCTTTACGGAGTCCATAGTTAAGCTCTTTTCAGACTCCTTAAAATTGAAAAGATCATTGAGTGACCTTGTTCTTTCACACTTGTTAATTGGTTTAGAAAAACATCTACTAGCATGAGTTTACCCCTTTTTCTGGCATGTAGACTAAGGAGGAAAAAGGTACACCTCGAGATATTCATCTCGCTAGGAGAGTTCTCCTCAACAAATTTTACTTTTTTCAGGCTAAGGAGACTAAATCTAGAAAAAGGCAGCGAGTCCATAGTTAAGCTCTTTTCAGACTCCTAAAAATTGAAAAGATTGTCAAGTGATCTTGTCTTTGTCACACTCATTAAAATTGTTTTGAATAGACGTCTTTTCAATGCTAGTTTATCCCTTTTTCGAACTAACTAGACTACCTTCGAAAAGGGTACCCCAGTGGATTCTTCTTTTGTGCTTTTTCAGACTCTCTAAAAATGAAAAACCACCGAGATTACCTTATCTGGGCTCGTTTAAATTACATTCAAGGACGTTATCATTGTGTCTTATTAATCGCATTTGCATCTCTATGTATTTGGCCTAATGTTGGCTCCATGTTGCTCTCAATTGAAACTTTGAAGCATGCCTTATACGCAATCCTTGTAGCACTTTGTCTTTGTGTCTTGACACCTTGACCCATGGAGGAATTTTCTCGAGTTTCCTTTCCCTGCACATGTCTCCTTGCTCTAAGCATTAGTGTGTTCCTTGCGCTTGGAACTAGTATGCCTGTGACACTCGTTCCTCCTTTGTAATGTAGCACTCTTTTATTCTTTTTAAAGCTTTCCAAAATTATTGGAAAAGGCAAAATAATCAAATATACCCCAAAAAGAGGACGGGAAAAGTATTTTCTTTTTATGGTAGCACAATGAGTCGCCCTTGGACAAAGCACATCCTTTCGTTTGTCGTCAAGAATTGGGATTTAATATGACCTTAGGAAGTTTTTATCGCTACATAGAGTTGTGTCCTCCTCTGTTTGGTTATTCTTCCAAACACATGGAGAGTTTGCATTGCCTCTTGCATCGTGAACTTATGTTAATTTCATACTGCATGAGTCTAATCATTTGTCGTGCTATTGTCCAAGGGAAATTTTACCCAACTTGAGTTGGCCTCTCTGCAGTTTCTCTCTTGCCCTCATGCCCGGCCATCCCGAAAGTCCAATCAAGTCTTTATTCGAAATCACTGAAGTTCTCTTTGTCTTTCCCTGATGAGTCATAGAAGACCTCTGGGTAGTGAAATTGTGCTCTCACATTACACTCCTACTCGACTTTTGAAGATCTTGAAGTTGTTTCTCGAGGTCTGAAGGCCTCATCTCCAACCATCAAGCGTCATTGGATTCTTGAAGATGGATACTATACATGTATATCTTTAATTTTGAGATGTAGATCCGTTGTGTATTTCTCGCGGATACACTTTATATAGTTATATGACATGGATCTGCAGTATATTTGATTGGAAGCCATGACTTATTTCATCCTGAGCATGGGTATGCCCGCCTCGGTGAGACAATTATTATTTTTGCAGATGGCACCTCCTGAACTCTGGTCCCAGGCTCACTCGCTTCGTACGTTGGTGAAGATTGGTAATGTATTTCAGCCATCAGATGCTCTTCTAACCTCACACATTAGGGGGAATCTGTTATAACCCTAAATTGCACCATGCATGCATACTTGGCATCAGGTCATCTTACTTACTACTTTTGCTAAGCCATCACTGAGCAGCCCTTCTTAAAAACCACATTTTTCAATATGTACGCGCCCTGCACCATTATTGCCCGCGTACACACGCTTGTTGCACCACTACAGATCGCGTACATATGCTAGTTGCACCATTACAGCCCGTGTATACTCACAAAATTTGTAAAAATTCAAAAGTTGCAAGGAATTCGTTGAGATTACGGGCTATTGGGTAGTTTCCCAACTGTCCCACCGCCTATAGCCTGTCACCCAACCGAATAACCATCCTTTTGTCATATAAAAGGAGGTTTTGGGGTCTCATTCCAAAAAAAATCATAAGAACAATGAAACTCTGCACATTTCACTTTTCCCCCTTGCCCCAAGAATTTGCAACCACATTGTGAGTTTTGAGCCAGAATTCCCTATTCTTTCCTTTTTCCTCATTCATAAGCCTATGCCATTTCCTTAGAGAGAATTGTGAGAGGAGAAAGATATGTGGAAGCAGTTGGATTTTGGTGAAGAGGAGCCCGGACCAAGTTTGAGGAGTAGTCATCGATCTCATTTGTAAGTGACTTTATGAGATTAATATAAAGAAGTACTTTTTCTGTCCCGCCATATGATGTGTTCAATATTTATGTTTGATTTACCTTTTAATATGACATCTAACCCACTAATTCATATATAAGATGCATGTTCGTAGTTTCTTGTTTTTCTTTTGATGAATGCAGGTCGTCCTTAGGAGGATATTTCCAGTTGAGGAACAACCGAATGCAAAAGGATCAACACTGAACATGGATTTTAAGGTAGAGTTATTGTATCCTTATACTTTGTATTTTATGCATGAATGCAGGGTATTTTCAGGGTAGTTGTTAAAAGTAGGAGACTTTAGACGGTTAGCTCTGCCTACATGTTGAACCCTAGTGTAGTCCATATGGGGGGTTTTCCTTCTATAGCAATGACCTTCCTCGATCCCACGGTCCATATCACATCGCAACTTCGAGTTTCATAATTTTAATCGCGCCAACGTGCGATTCTCCCGATGTGTGAACTCTGATTTCTCCAATCCGATGGTCAAGGAGGGTCCCGATAGATCCTTGGATCTATGGTCCAGGTCACATCGCTACTTCGAGTTTCGGAGGATCTGTCCCCTTCATGATGATTACCAACATTTGTCGAACTTGCGAAGACTGAGGGAGTCGAGGCATTAACGCATGTGCCCCTTCTTCAAATCTAACGGTCGCAACAGACCTTGGATCCTCCTGAATGGATCTCGTCTGTTCATCTTCCAATTGAAAGGATATTCCCTTTTGATACTTGAATCTCACTATTCTTCCTAATCTTTGTTGGCTTTGAAAGGCTTAAGAGTTTTGCGCTCTTTCTCTTGAACGTAATGGTTGGAATAATTCTTCCGCACACCCCTTACGTTCAATTACTCAACTCTAGAACCTAAGATGGTCTCAGTCTCTACCCACCTTACAGAGACTTAGTGCATACATGCACTACCTCTCCTGAGCTTAATAGACTTCGTCCTCGCAGTGATTATGGGGTTCAACCTCCGTAGTCAGGGGATTACTCACTCGACTCTAGGACGGTGAGGGAAATTCCCTAGGGAAAGTGTTTTCGAGGAATTAAACTAGAGCATAAGTAAAATCAAGCAGATGTAAAAGTTATCAAGGAACGAATGCATACTCTTAACTTAATCATTCAATACAGAAATCATTTACAGGCATATAAATACAAGCATGCATCCATTATTTCCAATTCAAAGCACGAGGCATAAAAAAAATTATCAGAACCATAAGGCATGATGCGACTGTTGAAAGGGGTGCTCGTTTCCACCCAATGATAGGCTCAGTCACTCCCAATGGATTTATCACTAGCCACCCCCGAGCTTAATCCACGATGCTTTGAGATTCAATCTCTTACTTCCAGCTCAACGGAAGTTAGGGACGAAGGTTAATCTCCTTCTCCCAATACAGAAATAGATAAGGACGAACGTTACTCTCCTTCTCCTGGCTCAATCTCTATTTTCTGTGATCATAACTCACTATTCCTCTTTTTGTCCTTCCTTAAACCCGAGAGTTTCCACTCTCCTCTCTGCATTTTCTTCCCAGGTCCTCCTCTGCCCACCACACTTCCCTTCTTGCCTTCCTCAAAAAGGTTGTGTGTGGCTCGAATTCCCAGTCTTTGGTTAGGTCTGGAAGCTTTACGGTCGGGAAGTCTGCCCCATCCCCTCATTAACTCTTGTGAAGGCCTTCCCACCTACCAGCCCGACTGTAATTCATTCTTGGGTCAGAGGGTTGTTCTAATCTGAGCAATTAATTCCAGCATGGTACTGGTTCATTGGAGGTTAACGCAACCATTTTGGGTCCCCTCCACCACCTTTCATAACATTCGTGGTTTTCTCTTAGCACATCCCCTCTTTCAGCAGTCATGCGGCACGTAACCATTTTCTATCAAAATAACAGAATTTAAATTCATCTACCTTTTGTAAAAAGGTCCATCAAATCAAACATTCACACCTTTAGGTTTTCATAGTTCCTTGGCCAATATAGTTATATTTATAGACTGGGGGAAACAGGGTGTTGCAATTCCCTCCCCCTTAAAGGAACATCATCCTCGATGTTCTATCTGTCAACATAACATGTTTGTACAGGAGTAAACAAAATCGGATATGCATGTCTCATGGAATCCTCCATTTCCCACGTAGCCTCATCTGGACCAAAGTGTTTCCACTGCACCTTGACCTATGCAATGGTTCGGTTCCTGAGTGAGGTTTCCTTCCTGTCTAATATGCATTGGGGTTCTGGCAGGAATTCTCCCTCTGGCTCCACCTGGATCACAGACCAGTCAATTATATGATTAGCATCATGTACATATGTTTTCAATAATGAAACATGAAAAACATTATGTGCCTTTACTGTGGGAGGAAGTGCTAGCCTATAGGCTATAGGTCCCACTCTATCTAAGACTTCAAAGGGTCCACAATACCAAGGTGCCAATTTGGCACAGGCTCCCATTCTCAGGGAAACCTTCTCGGGTCTAACTCTGAGATAGACATGGTCTCCGGTCTTGAACTCTCTGGGAGTTCTCTTTCTGTCGGCATAATTTTTTTGTCTATCCTGAGCAATATTCATATTTCATCTTATCTAAACCACTTGTTGTTCCATTTCTTTCAGCATGTCGGGTCCGATTGTAATTCTATCCACTGGGTTACTCCAGCTGATTGGAATCTTGCACTATCTACCATAGAGGGCTTCAAAAGGGCTCATCTTCAAGGATTCATGATAACCGTTGTTGTAGGCAAACTCTACCAATGGTAGGTAGTCTTCCCACTTCTTAGGCTAATGCATTACATGAATCCTTAGCATGTCTTCTACTATTTGGTTCACTATTTCTGTCTGTCCATCAATTTGAGGGTGATAAGCCATGTTGAACAACAATTTTGTCTCAAAACCATCCATTAGGGATTTCCAAAAGATTGAAGTGAATTTGGTATCTCAGTCAGATACAATTTCCTTCTGCATGCCATGCAGTCTAAATATATCCTTCATGAAGATGTTGGCAATATCTATGGCCTTGCAAGTTGATTTGACAGGAATGAAATGAGCATACTTACTCAGCTTCTCCACCACAACCATGATGGCATCATTTTGCTTGGTCAACTGTGGTAATCCGGTGATGAAGTCCACGAAGATGGTTTCCCATTTCCATTCTGGGATCGGTAGGGGCTATGACAATCCTGTTGGATGTCGGTGTTCTACCTTAACTTGCTGGCATTCTAGGCACTTAGCTAAATAGTTAGCTATGTATTTCTTCAATCTAGGCCAATAGAAATGTTTCCTAGTGGTCGTGATCATTTTTTGATATCCTAGGTGACTGGTATATGGTCTCTTATGTAGTTCATCCATTATGAACCTCTTCAATTCGTCACAGTTTGGAACATACAATCTGTTTCTGTAAGTCAGCAGGCCTTCTTTGAGCATATGGTAGCCTTCATATTTTAGCCCTGTAGGCTCTTACCTTAGGTATGAAGTCATGGTCTTGAAGAATGCATCCTCTTCTTGTGCATTCCTGACTCTTTCCCTGACATCCATTTCACAGGTGCTTATCGCTGCCAAATGAATCATTTTTATACTTCTGCTAAGGGCATCGACCACCCTATTTTCCTTTCCTTTGATGTGTTTGATTTTAAAATCAAACTCACTAAGGAGAGCCATCCACCTAGCTTGCCTAGCATTGATTTTTGGTTGATCAAACAGATGTCTCAATCCACAATGGTCTGTCATAAGCAAAAATCTCCTACCCAGGAGGTAGTGCCTCCACATTTTTAAAGCATGTACTATGCCAACCAACTCTAGGTCATGGCTCACATAATTGATCTCATGCTCATTTAATTTCCTGGACGCGTAGAAAATTACACATCCCTCTTGCATAAGGACTCCTTCGAGTCCTTCCTTGCAGGCATATGTACACATGAGGAAATCATTATCCAGGTCTGCAATATTTAGCATGGGTGCATGGGTCAGGAGGTATTTCAGTTCTTGAAATCTTTCTTCACATTTTGATGTCCAAATTAATTTAATCCCCTTTTTTGAAGGGCAGTGATTGGACAGCCAATCTTGGAAAACCCTTTTATGAACCTTCTATAGTATCCTACTAAGCCTATGAAGGACCTAATATCGAATACATCCTTCGGGGTAGGCTATTTCATAATAGATCTGATCTTGTCGAGATCTACTTCCACCCCTTCCTTAGATATGACATGGCCTAAGTAATGGACTTGCTTCTGAAAGAAATCGCACTTGCTAAAATTAGCATAGAGCTGATGCTCTCTTAGTACTTGGAGTACGAGTCTAAGATGTTCTTCGTGATCCTCCATGTTCTTGAAGTAGATTAGGATATCATCAATGAAAACCAATACAAATTTGTCCAGGAATTTGTTGAGTACATTATTCATCAAGAACATAAAAGTGGTGGGGGCATTGGTTAACCCAAATGGAACCACCACAAATTCATAGTGACCATACCTTGTCTTGAAGGTTGTTTTATGGATGTCTTCATCCTTAATCCAGACTTGGTGGTATCCAGACTTTAATTCGATCTTCGAGAAAATGGAAACACCTCCCAATTGGTAGAACAGGTCATCGATTCTTGGTAAGGGGTACTTGTTCTTTATGGTTGTCTTATTGAGTTGTCTATAATCTATGCACAGTCGGAGGGTGCCATCTTTCTTTTTCACAAACAAGACGGGCACTCCCCATGGAGATACACTCGGTCGGATGTAGCCTTTGTCCATCATCTCCTTTGGCTGTAGATTGAGCTCAACCACCCCTGGTGTGCTCATTTTATATGTCGTTCTAGATGTTGGTACCGCTCCTGGTGTATGTTATATCGAGAAGTCGATATCCCTTCTCGGAGGTATGCCTGGTACCTCTTCTAGGAACATGCCCTTGTATTCTCTTAATATGGGGTGGTGCTATAGGTTTGGTCTGTCATTCTCAATGGATTCCAGTACCTGTATGGAATATAAGGAACACCCCTTTCTGCAATACTTTTTCATTTGAAGGGTTTATATTTGTCTCACTGAGACATGCTTCTGAATCCCTTGGAGGGTCGTCTTTCCCCCTTCTTCATTTACACATTCTAAATTTTTATGATAACAGTCCAGTTTAGTTTTATAAGCAGCCAACCAATCCATACCAATCAACAAGTCATAATATCCCAGGGGAAGTATGTTAAGGGTCTCTCGGGTGGGAAATCCACCCATGATGAATTGACAGGTCGGTATGACCTCTACCA
Source organism: Picea engelmannii (assembly GCA_009831015.1). NCBI lineage: Eukaryota > Viridiplantae > Streptophyta > Pinopsida > Pinales > Pinaceae > Picea > Picea engelmannii. The sequence continues at coordinate 12,723 of ML819022.1, read as the reverse complement.
CTTTTCTTTTGGTCCTAGTGGCTAATCGCACCAACCATGATTTAACATGTCTAATTGGTTGCAGTTTACACTTATCAATAGTCTGAGGGGGCACATAACTCAAATTAGAACCTGGGTCAATTAAAATAGAAACCAGACGGTTGGAAATCATACCTTCCAGCTCCACAACTAAATCTTGGTGGTCGGATTGATTATTATCCAAGGTTGCATAGATTCGTGGCATGATCCTAGCCACATCATTGACGGTGGTAGCTTCTTGGATATTGTAGACTCTCTTACTATTTTGTTGTCTGTGTGGGAGGTCCCTCAATCGATGATCTTCTCCACAAACCCATCATTTTAAGGGTTCCTTCTTTAGGTTATCGGTCTTTTCTGGGACTGTCTTAAAAGGTTTATTTCCACTTTGAGAGGGAAAATTTTGTTGATAAATACTTCTAGTAGGAAGGATCCTTCTAGAATATTTTCCATAGTTCTTAAATCTTGAGAATTTAAACCCCTTCTTCTGGAATCCCAAACTACTCCTCTTCTTCCAGTCCTCGTGGGGTCTTGTCTTACTCCAAAACTGTTCATAACAATACCTCACCCTCCAGATAGTTTCTTCTAAGGTCTTTGGTTTGTCGAACTCAATCCTGTCCCGGTAGGTTTGAGGTAACCCACTAATGAACCGTTGCATTTTTACTTTTTCATATTTTATGTAGGCTACATACCTCAGTAGTTCAAGGAATTTATTGACAAATTCATCTATGGTGAGTTGCCCCAGC
>ML819021.1:82875-104957 GCA_009831015.1 Picea engelmannii | reverse complement strand
AGCATGGCCAAGTTCTTTTTAAATTTGATGTTGATAGGGTAGTGAATGATTTGGCTAAACAGTTTAATCTTAGCCAAAGTGTCTAGGTTAGATTAGTGAATAAATCTGGCCAGACTGTCTAATCCTGGTCAAATAGCCTTAGGATAGAGTAATTTCTTAACCCAATAGTTTAATCTGGGTTAGCTGTCATAGGAATATAGGTTAGCATGTAGGTTAGTTTCTTCATTGTTTCACTCCAATAAAACCAGCTTGATGTAAAATGATACACCATGTCTCAAATGCCTAAAGGATAGTTTGGTCGAAGCCCCATCGTGGTGTCTCTTTGAAAATTTGGGGAAAAAACCCATAAAATACATTTATCCTAAGTTTTCCCCCCAGCACATGTGTTCTTTGCTCCCAGTTTATGCTCCCTACACATTTCGACGGTCCTGATCGTGACACCCAAATCTACGGTGCACAGAGCATTCCGGACCCCCCCGACCGTTCTGCTTTTAACCAAGGGGGGTCTGGAATCGGTGATAAGACTTGCGCACATCTAGATGGTCCAGGAACAAGCACGTAAATCAACGGTCCAGATTGGATTCCGTAACGCCCCATCTGTTCTGCCTTTAACCAAGGGGGGGGGTCCGGAATGAGTGATAAACCGCGCGCTAAGATCTGTGACCAGGAAACAGGCGTGTAGATCAACGACCCTAATTGGATTTCGGACCCCCCCTGACGATCTGGTTTTAACCAAAGGGGGGGGGGTCTGGAATGGTTATTCTCCTCTGACGGGCCCCTAGTTACATGTGGCACAAATCTATTGGTCCCAAAGTCGCGTCACCATATGTTATTTGACAGCCCCCGTCACTTATGGATGTCATCTCCCACTTGTTCCACTTGTTCCCGAGTTATGTCCCATCCCATAACTGCTGTCAGTCCCCTACCCCTTTTCACTCATGATCGGCCCCTTATTGCGACTTTTACCTCCAATCCCTAGCAGCCACGTCACTTGTCCATATGTTTCGGCCATCGTCACCTTCCATCTCACTCCCAAGTGGCCCGTTGTCCATTTATTACGGGATAACACACCCGTTACCCTGCTGATCTGTCTCCCGCGCTCAACCGACCCCAATTTTAAATAAAACTATCATTATTCCCCCTACATTCACTATTCACCCATCACACCAGAAATTTACCTCTTACTCCTCCATTGCATTTCCATCGCCTTCGTCCACAGTCAGTCAACCCCACTAATTTTTTGTTTATTGTAGGTACTGTTGCAGAGATGGCGCCAAAGACCAGACAAGCAGAAGGAGAGGAAAATCCTTTTCTCCCGCCTCCTGTTGACCTGGACAAGATTCCACTGGTCAACAAAGATCGATTGATCGTAGATACCCAATGCGATTTTGATTTCTCATACCTCCAGTCATGGCTCAGGGAGTTTTTCCTAGACCAGAGTGATGAAATTGGACTCTGGGAGTCCAATTTACCCCTTTACCTTTTTCCCCAGATCCACCATTTTCTTGAATTTACCCTTAAATTCCAAGCTCATTATATTCCCGAACAGAGGGTCATCGTCTCCTCATCCGGAGACACCCTGTTCTTCATCACACCCAAAGACATAGACCAAATGATGCAAATTCCTCGTGCTGATTCTGCGTCTCCTTTCAACCTAGAAATCCTTACAGAGTTGTATCAGAAGATGAATTTTCCCCAGAGAGATCATATATTCGAGCTTTTCCTTCCCACCTCCGCTCAATTCCCTTCCACAAATCCCCCTTACCCGTCGTCCATGTTCTCCACCAAGGGAAACCAGGTCATTTCCTCCCTTTGTGCTCTGTTAGGGTACTATTCTGACCAGTGGGTAGATGAGCCCATTCTGGGTTTTCTATCCATTTTCTCCACTGATGAAAATCCCACCACCCAGTTTGATTTCAGCACCTTCTTGGAAGACAATATTCACGAACAGTTTGTGAATTTTGGCACGGAAGGCATGTTCAGATACTCGTCTATATTGGCATACATGTTTGTGTTCTATCAAGCATATAAATTCAGTTTTTCCATGCAGAAAATGGACGCAGATGGAAGGCCTTAGCCAATCACAACATGGACCTCTTTGTTGAAGCATAACTCCACATAATACAGCTTCAATGCATTCATCGATCTGTTCTACCACTCTGTGGTAAGCATGTTGAGCGGCAGGCCTGAGCCTCGAATAAATGACGAAGTCCAGAGAATATTGCACCTCTCGGACAACACAAAGACCGGGGACTGCTACTTGTATCAAAACCACACCGAGATCAGAGTGTTCGACTGCGAGTTGGCACCCTACAAGCTGCCCAAATATGTGCTGGTAAGAATCTTTTCTTTAGAATACATAAGGCAGATCATGAATTCAGATGATATTCATTTCGTATCATTGAAGAAAAAGCAACATCTTCGAATCAAGGGGCAGATTGGCTCCTTCATCTGCAACAGTTGTGGTGCCGGAGAAGAAGCTGACAGGATGTTGAAAGAAATGAAGTTCTTTATGAGTTTCCCATGGCACTATGATCCATGCGGGATCATTTCAGAAATGCGGGTGAAAAATAAAAACATCCCGTATGTTCATGAGTCCAAGCCCAAGATTGAAAAATTCGCCAATCAGATAGTGTGGGTGCCTGACACCTTGATCGGAGTGGAAAAGCAGGTTCCCCTGACCACTATGCCACCAACTACTACACCACAGGTCCCTAAGGAAAAAAGGCCTCGAAAAGAATCATCTCCACCTGTCATGGATGTGTCGTCCGAAGAGTTCCAATTGCACACTAAGAGGCCCAAGACAACCATAGTTCCTGGCCCTACGGGGGAGAAAGAAGCCCCACCTACCACAGTGGTCAAGTCTGTCATTCCATCTTTCGGCTCAAGGCTACATAAAGACATCACCCCAGCAGTGCCAAATAAATCCTCAGACTCCCCACTGGACACTCAGTTGGGCAAGACTAGGCCCAAGTTGAGCATTTTTGAGAAGTACGAGCTAATTAAGAAAAAGAATCAGACTCTTACCAGCAGTACCTATGCTCAGTTTTGGAAGCATACGTCGACTGTGCAGCACAGGCTGCTGTCTGCATTTGACACAGAAAAGGGCAAGATGCACATGACCTTCCTCCAGGCACAGGTACCAGACCCCAAGGTAATCACAAACTACAAGAGGGCCACCTTCGAATTCCAGACGAAGGACGTGCACCCAGCAGATCAGATGGATCTGCACAAACAGACAGGGGAGATGGTATTCCATACATTGGTGAATGCTTCTGCTTCTGCGGAAAAATTGCAGGTGTCACTCAACAATGCTCAAACGCAGCTCAAGCTGGAGAAGATATCATCCTTTGCAAAGGACAATAGAATCAAGACGTTGGAGGAGTTGGTCCTCAAGATCGACTATGATCCTTCGAACGTCAAAGCTGCAGAGGAAATGATAAAGAAGAAGAATGAAGACATCACCTCCTTGAGTAAACAACTGAAGCTCGCACCCACATAGGACTCACAAGCGAAGGAGATAGCAGAGAAAGAAGGCGAGAAGGACGAAATGCTCAAGTTGCTCATGGAGCAGAATGCACAGCTCAAAGAAATGGAAGCTGAAATGGAGAGATTATTAAAAGAAAAGGAGCAGATGAAGCCAATGGAAGTCATTCCATTGAGTGCCATTTCGATTTCAGGAGCAAGCACAGTAGCAGTAACAACAATCCCATCCGCAACACCAGTGACACCACAAGAGGGGACAACCGACCTCACCAAATCCATGGAAAAGATGAACCTGCAAGAGACGGAAATCAACAGGCTTAAGAAAGAAGTTGAGAACCTCCAGGAACTCAAAACTTCTTTCCAAACCAGTCTCTCCAAAGAAAAGCAGGTAACTGAGCAGCTCAAGAAGGAACTACAACAACTCCAAAAGCAAACAGTGGCAGGGAAGACTTTGGCTGAGGTCAAAGAGAATGTATGGACATACATCACAAAGTCCATAAATGAGATATGGCCCATGATCCAAATTATGTTTGAACAGAATGAGTTGGTCCAGAGGAGAAAACAAGCCATTGAGAAGATCAGAGTAGAATTGGGAGATAGACCAACTCAGGCAAATGATATCATCAAATTCCTCAATTCTAAGACCAGAGAAGAGCTAGAAGAGTTGAAGATCAAGGACAGAACAAAGACCATCCTTGAGGTCAAAAGAGTTTTGACCAAGAGAGGATTAATGCTTCAATTGGAAGAAAAGGTTCAGACCATGGACCTAGGGGTACATAAATTCTTCAGCAAGATCAAGGCTCTCCAGAAGAAAGGTCTCCCCGGTCTGAAGGTTATTAATGATAAACTGATGACACTCCTAGATTACAAAAAGAGACTGTCTGAAGTGTCTAAGGACAGTTCAAAGTTTGCTAGCATACAAGGGAGCATCACTGGCAAAGTATTCCTGGACGCTCTTCAGTTGGACATTAGTATCCAACATGAGATTCGATACATATTCCTCACTAAGCCCACATTCGCCAAGTATACGGATATGGCTGAAATGTATCAGAGACTGCTCAAAGTCACTATACCTAATCATCTCAGATGGGAGGAACTCTGCGATCTGCTCGATTAGCAGATGAGCTGTCCAGGTCCAGTCACCTGTCCAGTCATATGAGGTCGTGCAAAGGCTTCATCAACTGTCTACCCAGAATTTCCGCGTGCAATTGCACCAAGTCATCAAGCAGTTTGATTAGTTAAATTAGTTAGGCTAAAAATAGAATTAGCACGTCCTGATCAGTTATGACAGGAACGTTTGTAATTTGAGTTATAAATACTTCACCTTTCGAAGTATTGAGGGTTGTTGATTTTCACACCCCAACGCTATCAGACTGTATCATTTTTGAAAAGATCTGCCATTAATAAAAGGAGGCACTTTTATAGGATTCTTGCGTGTATTCACTGGTGATGTTTATTCTCTAAGTTGAATGTTATTCTTGATTTGTGGTCATATTGTTTTCTGAAACTAATCTTTAAGAGTAACAAATGTTGCAGGATTTATCTCAGATACCTTGTTTCTGACTCAAAATATTTTAGTGTTTATCTTCTGATGTTTTCAAATAAGAAATTCTTAAATGATTCTTAGTTGAATTTATCTTTCTCATCATTTCTTCTGTCCATCATTTAAGCTCCTAAAAGATCCAGTGAGTATATTATCTCGCCCTGTGGAAGTATTCCTTTGTGTTTCTGGTTTGTATCTCATGTTTATTATAACACATACCCCATAGCCCAATGGATGTGTAGACTGTCTCAACCAATTCGAAAAACACTTTGGCAACAAAACCTACCTATTTCTTTACCTAGCCTAATATCTAAAATTGAAAACATAGCTAAATCACATAGAGAGATCCCTCTCTGAAGCTGGAAGGGATAGATCCCAACTTTAAAAGTGGTTGGATAAAGTTACATTTGTAGATTTCTTCTTTTTAAACCTCTAGGAAATTTACCAAGTGCTAACATAATGGCGACTCCACCGGGGAAGAACTAAAAATTTATAATTTCACGTTTTCTTTCCCCTAAAAAGAACGTTCAAATTTGAGAAGAAAGTAATGTTTAGAGGTTGAATAAACTTTGTACATATTATTTTCAGACTCATAAAATTAAAAAATATATATATAAAAAAACAAAAAGAGTTCTGGCTCCCAAGAAAGTTCACACTCGATATCATCCAAACCCAGAACCTGTGATAGTGATAGATAACCCCGAACAGTTACTCAGGCGAAAGACCTTAGTTGCTGGTTCAATGAGTCATATTCCCCTTCATAAGTCTCCTTCCTTTTCAGAGAAGCATGTTGCCTCTCAAAACCCTGACCTCGATACTTTTCCACAGCGAAGCCTGGTTAGAACACGGTCCAAATGTTTTGTGACTGAAATCATCTTTGACCCAACTGTGTTGCAACCCCGAACCCTCGAAGTTCAGTCTCCCACGAATAAACCTCAAATCACTCCCTCAGTACTATCCAACCCCTCCTCATCTTCGTCTTCAGTTGCTACCTCGCCTATCATCCAGGTTGTCATTCCACCTCCTCTACCCATCATGGCAGCTCGATATGATCCTTTGGTGTTGGCTGTGCCACTACATGCCATGCCCCAAGACTATCAAACTAGACTTCCACAGTTCGATGCAACAGGACCTTTAAATTCCCAACAACATGTTGACAAAATGAATGATTATTTTGACCTGCAAGAAGTTGATGAGGCTGACATTCAAATGCGATTGTTTGCCCAAAGTTTGACAGGTGACGTCAAGCAATGGTACAAATCTTTACCTGCCGCCTCAATGCTTGACCTTATCTCTTTTCAAAGGAGTTTTCTCGACATATGGGAGGTAAAGAAAAACCCTCTCCAAATACTGTCAGAATACGAGAATATAAGAAGAAATCAAGGTGAGACGGTACGAGATTACTGCACCCATTTCAACAACCTGTACAATGCAATCCCAACTGAAATCAAACCTCCACAGGGTCTAGCATTGATTAAATTCCTTGATGGATTTGATGCCGACATGTCATACCAACTAAGAGAAAGAAATTCTGCCACCCTGGAGGACATGCAGAAAAGTGCTATAAGTGTGGAGGCCAATCTATTGGCAAAAAGGGCACGTCAGAGGTCAGAAAGGAGAGTCACAATTAAAGAAGAACCTTCCACGTCAAACACAGATTCTTTGGCCAGAGCAGTGGAACTAATGCTGGAAAGATTGAATGTGTCAAACAAAAATCCTCCAAGAGACAACACACCTGCTCCTCAGGTTCGAAATCCCAACTTCAGGAGAAACCCTCTTCAAATCAGAAAGAGAGATCCTAGGGATCAAAGAGAGCAGAGGGGCCCAGATCAACAAATTAGACCTCCCCTACAAGAAAACTATGTTGATGAAAGGGGGGAAATGATTGAGGAATTGGAGGACACTCACATCAACCTCATGGGCATTCATGACAACGAAGCTATCTTCCTTACCCAAGAAGAGCAGGAACTCTTTCTTCTAAATCAAACAAAATTAAGTGAAGAAGCTGAAGATGCAGAACAACAGGCCTTTGAAAATGCTATTTTGGAAGTACACCGTCAGTACAATTTGTGGAGTAAGAAGACAGAAGGGAATTCCCCAAAAAATACGATTGAAACACAGAAGGTAGTCGAGACCAAGAAGACCCCTGAGCCATCTACTGAGAAGACTCCTGAGAAGACTACTTCTGAGAAGATTCCTAAGAAGAGTAAAGCCGACGCTCCCGTGAAGAAAAACCTCACCATTCTAAAAAGGCCATCACAGCCCGAGGTTTCACCTATTAATCCACCGAGTACTTCTGAGCAGAAGAATTTGGTGGACAAACCAGAAATGATGAGCCAAGGAAGAGCTCCTACACCCTTTAGCCTGGAGGGGGAATTGGCCAAAATAAAAATTCCCATCCCACTTACAGAGTTGATGAAAGAGGTGGTTATCATTCACAGGTGATTAAAGCACTGGCCATTGAACCTGACATAGGCACGAAGGCCTTAACCATTGGATCAGTAAGTCATTCAGACATTGTGAACCTTACTAATGATCGACCCGAGCTTCTTTTCGGACCTGAAGTAGATGGTCGAGATGATACTGGTGAGGTCACTCCTTTTTACATCAGTCTGAACATACACGACTTGATATTGCATAATGCTATGCTGGATTCGGGTGCCTCCCACAACCTGATGCCTAAAGCAGTAATGGAAAAACTGGGACTGGAGGTCACCAGACCATACAAGGATTTACACTCATTTGACTCCAATAAAGTTAAATGTATTGGTTTGATCAAGGACCTATGCATCACCTTGGTTCAGATTCCTGCGAAGAGCATGGTAATGGATGTGGTGGTTGCAGACATCCCGCCGAAGTATGGAATGTTTCTATCCCGGTCTTGGGGGGCGAAGTTGAAAGGAACCCTGTAGCTGGATATGTCTTATGCTACTATCCCAGTGTTTGGGCAACAGAGGAGGCTGTACAGAGAAATGTTGATGAAGTACATGGTCAGTAGCCAAGAAAAACCAAACAATTATCCCCTTTACTCTGCGCATTCCGATTTAGATTCGTTTATCTTGTACAATGATGGTGACACGGGAGAGAAAGATACTCAGCTAGTGGAAGATATATCTAGCCAGGACGAAGGCCAAGAAATCATTGAGGTAGCAAAGATGAAGAACGTGATAACTGAAGAGTTACCCACAGATTTTTGGAGCATGGAATTTGATGGAGCAATGAGTAAAGAAGGAGCTGGAGCAGGAGTATGGCTGCATAATCACAGAAACAGGTATTCAGAAAACCATTCTTACAAATTAAATTTCTAGTGCACTAACAATATTTCCGAGTACAAAGCCTTGATGCTCAGTCTGAAGCTTTTGAAAAAAGTTGGTGCTAAATAGATTATGGTAAGAGGTGATTCTGAGTTGATAATCAAGAAAATTAAAGGTGAGTATGTTGCGAAACACCCACATCTTAGAGCTTATAGGAATGTTGTTCTTGATGCCTTGAGGTGTTTTACTGAAGTTGACTTGCAGGTAATGCCGAGGGGACAAAACATTCTGGCGGACGGATTGGCCACCTCAGTAGCCACCTGTAAGATTCCTTTCCATCCGACTCGTCCATACACTGTTGAGGTGAAATGTAGACCAACTGTTCCTGACAATATCAGGCACTGACAAGTGTTTGGTAATGACGATCAAATTGAAGACTTTTTGCAATGCAAAAATGATTTTGAATGTACAAATATAGATTTAGAGAACGAAGATGAAAATGTAAATAGTTTTGATTTTGAAATTGATACTATAAATACCGTAGATTCAGGAGAATTAGGCGATGATGAATTGGATGCTGACGTTTTACAGTTGAAAAGCAATGTTTTACCTAGAGGCCTAGTTCCTTTAGAGGACTTGTTCGATTCTAACGATGTAGCCAAAAAACCAAAAATCGAAGCCCATGGACAAGATGTAGAAGACTGTAATATAGGGACTGAAGAGAAACCTAGGATGGTCAAACTGTCCAAATCATTACCCCCAGAGAAAAAACTCAAATACATTGAGTTGTTCAAAGAATTTTCGGATGTCTTTGCCTGGGGCTATGAAGATTTGAAATCCTATGATACTAGCATCATACAACACAAGATTCCAATAAAAGAAGACCAAAAACCGTTTAGGCAGAAACTTAGGAGGATAAATCCCAAGTTTCTCCCTCTGATAGAAAAGGAAATCAAGAAAATGTACGATGCCAAGATCATAGTTCCATTGCGTTTTTCCAAGTGGGTCTCTAATCTGGTCCCTACACGTAAGAAAACCGGGGAAATCAAACTCTTCATAGATTTTCGAAATCTGAATAAAGTCTCCCTGAAGGATAATTACCCCTTACCAAAAATGGACCACATCCTGCAAAGGGTGGTCGGGTCCAGTCGAATTTCTCTGCTGGATGGTTTCTCGTGTTACAATCAGGTCTTAGTTCACCCGGACAACCAAGACAAAACCACTTTCACCACACCATGGGGCACTTTCATGTATGTGAAAATGCCTTTCGGTCTGATGAACGTAGGGGCCACATTATAGAGGGCGATGGATATCACCTTCATGGAAGAATGAGGTAAGTTTATTGTTGTCTATTTAGATGATGTGACTGTGTTTTCCCAATCTGATGACGAACACCTAAGACACCTCAGACGAGTCTTCAAGAAGTGTAGGAGGTTTGGGATTTCTTTAAATCCTAAGAAGAGTCTTTTCGGGTTAGAAGAAGGTAAACTGCTAGGACACATCATCTCCAAAGATGGAATCAAAATAGACCCTACCAGAATCGAGGCTATACAAAATTTGGAACACCCAAGAAACCTCAAAGAACTACAGTATTTTATCGGAAGAATTAACTTTTTGCGAATATTCATTCCCAATCTGGAAGAACTCCTCAGGAACATTACAAACATGCTTAAAAAAGACGTAAAAATAAAATGGGACTCTGAGTCCAGAAAATCTTTCGAACAAGTCAAACAAGCACTCACAGAAGCCCCTATTTTGATCAGTCCGGATTTTACTAAGGATTTCTATCTTTTTTCTTTCGCCTCTGAACATACTATAGTAGTGGTGTTACTACAAAAGAACAACGAAGGGTATGAACAACCCATATCTTTCTTTAGCAAAGCATTAAGGGACATTGCTCTGAATTACAAGATAATGGAGAAACACGCTTTTTCTTTGGTAAAAGCCATAAAAGACTTTAGGGTCTACATTCTCCATTCCCACACCATAGCTTATGTTCCAAACGCGGTAGTAAAGGACATCTTGACACAGGACAATCCGGATGGAGGAAGGGGAAAATGGATTGCTGTCATTTTAGAATACGATATAGAGATTAAGCCCACGAAACTAATCAAAGGTCAAGGCCTTGCTAAATTAATGTCTGAATCTAATTTCCATGCTCTTGACATTAATTTTCTAGATGTGGCAGATGAACAGGGTGAGATGGCGACTCCAAATGTGAGAGAGGTATTTCTCAAATCTCCATGGTATGCAGACCTTATATTTGTTTTACAAAATTTACAAGCTCCCCCTGGTTTGACTAAGACTAAAGCTATATTTTTAAAGTTGAAAGCTTTGAAATTCTGTATTCTAGAAGGAAATTTGTATTGGAAAGATCCGGCAGGCATTCTGTTAAATTGTTTACTGAAAGATGAAGTTGATAAAGTGTTGCAAGAGTTTCATGCAGGAGAATGTGGTGTCCATTTGAACTAGAAGGTCACAGCCAACAAAATACTCAGAGCTGGATTCTATTGGCCCACCCTATTCGCCGATGTGCATCAAAAGGTAAAAACAGGTCACCAGTGTCAACTATTTGAAGGCAAAAGGAAACTCCTTCCTCTACCTCTGAAACCAATCTCAGTTGAGTCCCCTTTTCAGCAATGGGGGATCGACTTCGTTGGAGAAATACACCCACCTTCTTCAGGCCAACACAAGTGGATTCTTACTGCCACTGATTATTTAACCAAATGGATCGAGGCAGTACCAAGAAGGCAAGCCACCGACTCTATTATTATTAAATTCCTTGAAAATAATATTTTATCTCGTTTTGGTTGTCCTAGAAAGATTGTAACTGACAATGCAGCTGCCTTTCGGTTGAAAAAACTCATAGATTTCTGCAACCAGTATCACATTTGTTTGGGGCATTCCACAGCCTACTACCCTGAGGGGAATGGGTTGGCGGAATCTACAAACAAAACTTTGGTAAATATCATCAAGAAAACATTGCAGGAAAACAATAAATCATGGCACAATAAGTTGGTGTTTTCTTTATGGGCTGACAGGCTGACCACCAAAAGGTCAATTGGTATGTCACCATACCAGCTGGTCTATGGTACAGAGGCAATTTTCCCCACTTCTTTAGGAGTCCCTGTCATGAAGTTGCTTCAAGAGGTAAAAGCTGAGCCAAATGACTCACATAGAAGGATCAACCAGATGATCCATTTGCAGCAGACTAGGGAAGAAGTTTTCAACAAGACTCAGGTAGTCCAAGGAAACATCAAGAAGATCTTTGAAAAACGAACCAAGGAAGATGATTTCGAATTAGGAGATTTGGTGCTGAAATGGGACACTAGAAATGAAGACAAGGGAAAGCATGGAAAATTTGACAATCTGTGGACAGGTCCATACATGATCCAAGCTTTTAGGGGAAATAATATTTTCTTGCTAAACAACGCTGATGGGTCACATCTGCCAGGAGCACCTATGAATGGCAGAATGTTGAAGCATTATGTCCCACCTCAGTAGAGATTCGAGTGCCCACTCTCCATTGTACATACCATTTTAATTTTCATTTTTACTTGCATTTTATGAGTGAAGAACATTCGTCAGTTAGTTGAATCCCGAAGAGAAGGCCCTAAGCTGCTGACCATTGTTTTTCCACTTTTTGAGAATAAAACCAATGAAGGCTGCTAGGCAGAAATTTTCAGGACTACAGGAACCAGGATTCTTGGCACTTCACAGGGAAAGTACCATCCCCAGGTGGAGCCGCTGTTGTCACCCCATAAGTTATGGGAATCAACTGGTGACTGGGATATTATCTGTCTCTAGTATTTTTGTTGACAAATGATTTTTCATTCTGAAAATAATTTGAAAAGAAAAAAGAAAAAAAGAAAACAAAAGAAAAGAAAAGAAAAAAAGAAAAAGAAAAAAAAAAGGGCATAAAAGAATTGAAATAAAATCCTCGTGCAATAATAGTAACTTGGCCATACCTTTCAAGCATGGACAAGTTATTTTAAAATTTGATGTTGATAGGGTAGTGAATGATTTGGCTAAACAGTTTAATCTTAGCCAAAGTGTCTAGGTTAGATTAGTGAATAAATCTGGCCAGACTGTCTAATCCTGATCAGATAGCCCTAGGATAGAGTAATTTCTTAATCCAACAGTTTAATCTGGGTTAACTGTCATAGGAAGATAGGTTAGCATGTAGGTTAGTTGCTTCATTGTTTCACTCCAATAAAACCAGCTTGATGTAAAATGATACACCATGTCTCAAATGCCTAAAGGATATTTTGGTCGAAGCCCCATGGTGGTGTCTCTTTGAAAATTTGGGGAAAAACCCCATAAAATACATTTATCCTAAGTTTTCCCCCCAGCGCATGTGTTCTTCGCTCCCAGTTTATGCTCCTTGCACATTTCGACGGTCCTGATCGCGACGCCCAGATATATGGCGCACAGAGTATTTCGGACCCCCCCGACCGTTCTGATTTTAACCGGGGGGGCTCCGGAATCGGTGATAAGACTTGCGCACATCTGGACGGTCCAGGAACGAGCACGTAAATCAATGGTCCAGATTGGATTCCAGACCCCCCCGTCTGTTCTGCCTTTAACCAAGGGGGGGGGGGGGGGCTCCAGAATGAGTGATAAACAACACGCTAAGATCTGCGACCAAGAAACGAGCGCGTAGATCAAAAACCCTAATTGGATTTTGGACCCCCCGTGATGATCTGCTTTTAACCAAAGGGGGGGGTCCGGAATGGTTATTCTCCTCTGGCGAGCCCCTAGTTACATGTGGCACAAATCTATTGGTCCCAAAGTCCCGTCACCATCTGCTATTTGACAACCCCCGTCACTTATGGACGTCATCTCCCACTTGTTCCCGAGTTATGTCCCATCCCATAACTGCTGTCAGTCCCCTACCCCTTTTCACTCATGATCGACCCCTTATTGCAACTTTTACCTCCAATCCCTAGCAGCCACGTCACCCGTCCGTATGTTTCGGCCACTGTCACCTGCCATCTCACCCCCAAGTGGCCTATTTTCCATTTATTATGGGATAATACACCCGTTACCCTGCTGACCTGTCTCCCGCGCTCAACCGACCCCAATTTTAAATAAAACTATCGTTATTCCCCCTACATTCACTATTCACCCATCGCACCAGAAAATTTACCTCTTACTCCTCCATTGCATTTTCGTCGCCTTCATCCACAGTCAGTCGACCCAACTATTTTTTTGTTTATTGCAGGTACTGTTGCAGAGATGGCGCCAAAGACCAGACAAGCAGAAGGAGAGGAAAATCCTTTTCTCCCGCCTCCTGTCGACCTGGACAAGATTCCACTGGTCGACAAAGACCAATTGATCACAGATACCCAATGCGATTTCGATTTCTCAGACCTCCAGTCATGGTTCAGGGAGTTTTTCCTGGACCAAAGCGATGAAATTGGACTCTAGGAGTCCAATTTACCCCTTTACCTTTTTCCCCAGATCCACCATTTTCCTGAATTCGCCCTTAAATGCCAAGCTCATTATATTCCCGAACAGAGGGCCGTCGTCTCCTCATCCGGAGACACCCTATTCTTCATCACGCCCGAAGACATAGACCAAATGATGCAAATTTCTCGTGCTGATTCTGCGTCTCCTTTCAACCTAGAAATCCTTACAGAGTTGTATCAGAAGATGAATTTTCCCCAGAAAGCTCAAATATTCGAGCTTTTCCTTCCCACCTCCGCTCAATTCCCTTCCACAAATCCCCCTTACCCGTCGGCCATGTTGTCCACCAAGGGAAACCAGGTCATTTCCTCCCTTTGTGCTCTGTTAGGGTACTATTCTGACCAGTGGGTAGATGAGCCCATTCTGGGTTTTCTATCCATTTTCTCCACTGATGAAAATCCCACCACCCAGTTTGATTTCAGCACCTTCTTGGTAGAAAATATTCATGAACAGTTCATGAATTTTGGCACGGAAGGCATGTTCAGATACTCGTCTATATTGGCATACATGTTTGTGTTCTATCAAGTAGATAAATTCAATTTTTCCATGCAAAAAATGGATGCAGATGGAAGGCCTCATCCAATCACAGCATGGACCTCTTTGTTGAAGCATAAATCCATAGAATACAACTTCAAAGCATTCATCGATCTGTTCTACCACCCTGTGGTAAGCATGTTGAGCGGCAGGCCCTAGCCTCGAATAAACTACGAAGTCTAGAGAATCTTGCACCTATCAGAGTAGAATTGGGAGATAGACCAACTCAGGCAAATGATATCATCAAATTCCTCAATTCTAAGACCAGAGAAGAGATAGAAGAGTTGAAGATCGAGGACAGAACATATACCATCCTTGAGGTCAAAAGAGTTTTGACCAAGAGAGGATTAATGCTTCAATTGGAAGAAAAGGTTCAAACCATGGACCTAGGGGTACAAAAATTCTTCAGCAAGATCGAGGCTCTCCAGAAGAAAGGTCTCCCCGGTCTGAAGGTTATTAATGATAAAATGATGACACTCCCAGATTACAAAAAGAGACTGTCTGAAGTGTCTAAGGACAGTTCAAAGTTTGTTGGAATATAAGGGAGCATCACCGACAAAGCATTCCTGGACGCTCTTCAGTTGGACATGACTGCTCAAAGTCACTATACCTAGTCATATCATATGGGAGGAACTCTGCGATATGATTGATTAGAAGATGAGTTGTCCAGGTACAATCACCTGTCTAGTTAAATGAGGTCGTGCAAAGGCTTCATCAATGGTCTACCCAGAATTTCCGCGTGCAATTGCACCAAGTCATCAAGCAGTTTGATTAGTTAAATTAGTTAGGCTAAAAATATAATTAGCACGTCCTGATCAGTTATGACAAGAATGTTTGTAATTTGAGTTATAAATACTTCACCTTTCGAAGTATTGAGGGTTGTTGATTTTCACACCCTGACGCTATCAGACTGTATCATTTTTGAAAAGATCTGCCATTAATAAAAGGAGGCACTTTTACAGGATTCTTGCGTGTATTCACTGGTGATGTTTATTCTCTAAGTTGATTTTTATTCTTTCTTTGTGGTCATATTGTTTTCTAAAACTAATCTTTAAGAGTAACGAATGTTGCAGGATTTATCTCAGATACCCTGTTTCCGACTCGAAAGATTTTAGTGTTTATCTTCTGATGTTTTCAAATAAGAAATTCTTAAATTCTTCTTAGTTGAATTTATCTTTCTCATCATTTCTTCTGTCCATCATTTAAGCTACTAAAAGATCCAGTGAGTATATTATCTCGCCTTGTGGAAGTATTCCTTTACGTTTCTGGTTTGTATCTCATGTTTATTATAACACAGACCCCATAGCCCAATGGATGTGTAGACTGTCTCAACTAATTCAAAAAACACTTTGACAACAAAACCTACCTATTTCTTTACCTAGCCTAATATCTAAAATTGAAAACATAGCTAAATCACATAAAGAGATCCTTCTCTGAAGCTAGAAGGGCTAGATCCTAGCCTTAAAAGTGGTTGGATAAAGTTACATTTGTAGATTTCTTATTTTTCAACCTCTAGGAAATTTACCAAGTGCTAATAGGTAGATGACATTTAATCTAGTTAATGCAAGTAGGTAGACGAAATTGAATTCATAGATTAGACAGTTTTAGAAGCAGGAGGGAAAACGGATATAGACACCCTCATTGTATCATTGTAACATAATCAATACAGGAAGAGGATAGGAGAAGAGCAAGCAGAGAACTGTGAAAAGAACACCCATGTACAAACATTTGAATTAATAGAATAACTTTGATTCAAATTCATGGTTGAGTGTCTGATTCTCTGTGTATTTGATGTTGATATGCTCATGAATGTTTTCTTCCTATCATACATTCGCTTTTATATGTTGTGTATATGATTTCATGGTTGAATTGAAGTCTGAGAGGGTGAAGGAATGAGTTTCAATTGTTTCTCTATTTGAGCCAGAGATTTCTGCTAGGAGTGCAGTTGAATTGTCCGCAAGGAGTGCATTGACAGAAGGTTAAGGTAGAGAAAGCTTTTGTTCTCATTCATCCCAGAAGTGCAGTTGGACACAGGATCTATGCAAGGAGTGCACAGGCTGAGGAAAGTTCAGGGTTGCGAACCTAAGAGAGAAAGCGAAGGACTACTGCTACAGGTGTGCGCAGAGTCAAAGAACTTCAACACTTAGTGAGGTTGAAGGGTTGCCGCAAGGAGTGCATGCAAGAGGTTTCCAAAGACTTAGAGTCATAGAAAATATTAGGAGTGATAAGGCCTCAGAGTTGATGAAGGACAATGGTTGAAGTTGCGCTTTGAAGATCAGGAAGAAGCTCCAAGTTTGCGAGCAAGCGGATGAGTTTCGTGGAGAGAAACAAAATCGTTTCGCAGAATCATCAAAGGAAGAACAAACGGTCGAAATCCTCTGAGGAGATTTCGTGAAGTTTCGAGGGTCGTTGGATCTTGCGAAGGTGCAGGGAGGTTACAACGGAAGTGTGGAAGAGGTTCAAAGCTCAGGAGGGGCAGTTTCGTCGATCCAAGTCACAAGGACCGTCAGATCTACACGCGACATCGTGTATCGGGGATTCGCGAGTCGAAGCTCCAAGTAGTTGCAACGAGACTTGTGATATCGCGATCCGCGATATCCCGATGGGAGAGTTGTGTGGGCCACAATAGGAATTAGTGGAGGACAGGTGGCATACCATATTGGGAATCGGGAAAAGGAAAGTTATGAATCCATTGACATCAGGATTCACGATCCCGCAAATCCCGAAATCTCGATAGAAGTGACGGGAGGTGGAAAAGTCAACTCGCACGTGTGTGTCGGAGTTTCGTCATGTCAGGTATCGGTAGTTAGAAAATCACAGTGTTCGATATCACGAGTGGCGATATCCTGATAAATAAAATCTCGACAATGTAGAAGTCCCGACAAGGTAAGATAAAGTCAGTGTTGACTAGCCATCGGGTCTCGAGGATTCGAGATCCCAGTGATCGACAGTGAACTTGCGAAGCCGCGAGTTCCGATCCTTCGATAAGTAAATAAAGGGGGGATCGCGCAGAAGATATATGTGGGTGCATATTTCCCGATAGGGAAATAGAAGAACCTTTGAGTTCTTCGGGCCGAGAGAAGAGAAGATCCTAGGTGCACGCGTGGACCTTCCGACTTGTGGGTGGTGAAGGGGCCACATGGCTACCACCCTTGGGGACAACAACATAAACAAATCAAAACAGAAAATATCTATTTCCATGAAACTGTATTCGGGTTGCCAAGTAACTACACAATTCTTCTTGGTTAAGAATTTGGGCATTTCAGCATTGCAGTATTCTTCAGACCGGAGTATAAAAAAAAAAAAAAATCTGGAAATTCTTTCATCATTATTTGAGACCTATTCCATTGGATTCATCTCTTCTCCCTTATGAAATTCATACATATCACTTTTCGGTAAAATTTTTGACCCCACTCGCCCCTTTTTGGTTCCCTCATCCTCATGGCCCATACCTATAGCCAAGACTTTGAAGCTCGCTTCAATACTTTGCAATCTAGTCTCATCGAGACCCAAAAAGAAGTGAAAAAACTCAGTGCCAATGTTTCCACCATCAATACAACCATGCAATCCTCAATTGAGGAAATCAAACAAGACTTGACCACCCAGCTTGAATTTGTCTTTTCGTCACTCTGCACCAAGCTTCATATCCCTACAGATAACCCTTCCTCTGACTCACCCCCACATATTTAAGGTGAACATTCCTCTCATTCCCATAACTTTCAGTACCATCACTTTCAACGTGACCTACGCCTTCCACGGGTGCATGTGACCAAATTTGATGGCTCGGGCCCCACTGGTTGGGTAAGCCAAATGGAACATTATTTCTCTTTATACGACATTACATATGACTTGGCCAAACTCCGGTATGGTGTTCTCCATCTAGATCAAGAACGTTGGCAATGGCAGTGATGGAGAAAAACTTATCGTCAAGGGTATATTGCTTTGACACACTTTGTGGCAGAGATTTATGAATGCTTTGACACTGACACCAACCATTTGGGCCATTTGAAAAAGTTGAAACAATCAGGAACAGTGGAAGACTTTATAGCTACCTTTGAGCGCCTGGATTTTTGGATAGAGGGAATGTCTGATGCCTTTTTCTGAGAGTGTTTTATCATTGGCCTCAAGGATGAGATTCAGACCCATGTCCTCATGGCTCAGCCTCAGAGTTGGGTGGAGGCTACTAAAAGAGCTAAAGAAGCACAACAGGTTGTATCTTCTCAAAACTGAAAACCCTCCTTTATCCCTCGCCCTAAACCAATAAATCCCACTACTCCCTCTGCTCCACTAAGGATCCAAAAATTAACTAGGGATGAAATGGATGAATGCCAACTCGAAGGCATTTTTTATAATTGTGATGACAAATATTTCCCAGGCCACAAGTGTAAGGAACAAAATATTTTTATGGCCATCTCCGAGGATATTTCAGAAGAGGATGTTGAAACTTCCCTTGTGTCTGAGTCACCTGAAACCACTGACATAACCCGTCCCAAAGTAGAATTGGTCATTTCCCTCAATGCTCTCACTGGATTCTTCGCTCCCCAAACCCTCAAGCTAATCGGTTACATCAAGCATCGAAAGGTCATCATTCTAGTTGATAGTGGAAGCACTCATAATTTTATTCATCGCCACATTTCCCAAGAAACTCATTTCTACATTCATGCCATCAATAATTTCCAAATCATGATTGCCAATGGTGGCTCAATGAAATGTGGAGGGCATTGTGAAAATGTGCGTCTCCAAATTGGCGACTACCACCTAAAATATCATATGTTTTCTATCGACATGGACGGTTGTGACATTGTGTTGGGTGCAGACTGGCAAAGGACTTTGGGTCCCATTCTCATGGATTTTAAGGAATTAACCATGAAACTCGACCAGGAGGGCCACCAATATAAGCTCCAAGGCATCATCATCGATTCACATGAGATCATTAGTTCCCATCACATGGAAAATCTTCTCAAAAAAGGTCATTATGGTGTTATTTCCCAACTCCATGCCATACAAGCAACACAGACACCCTCGATGCCGCAAGACCTCCAAGCTAGCCTTTATAAACATCAAGTGGTCTTTTCCATTCCCTGGGGACTCCCTCCTTCCTGTGGTGTTCATGATCATTCCATTCCCTTTGTACCCGGAATCCTTCCTCCCAATATTCGTCTGTATCGTCACCCCTTTCCCCAAAAAAAAGAAATTCAGAAAATGGTCCAGGAACTCCTTAATGCAGGCGTTATTCACCCTAGTACGATCTCCTACTCTTCTCCTATGGTCATGGTCCTGAAGAAAGAAGGTTCTTGGAGAATGTGTCTTGACTTCTGTGCCCTCAACAAACTTACCATTAAAGACAAATTTCCCATTCCTATCATTGATGACCTCCTGGATTAATTGAGTGGCACCCAATTCTTTACTAAACTTGATCTTCATTCAGGCTACCACCAGATACGTATGAAAGAGGTAGAGATTCCCAAGACTACCTTTAGAACTCATGAGGGCCACTATGAGTTTTTGTTCATGCCCTTTGGCTTGTGTAATGCTCCCTCCACCTTCCAAAGCCTCATGAATCATGTCTTCTGTCCTTTTCTCTGTCCTTTTTTCTTATTTTTCTTTGATGATATCCTCATCTATAGAAAAACTTGGACATACCATATTTCTCATGTGGATCGAGTTCTCCATCTACTCTCTTAGCACCAACTTTTCCTGAAACAATCTAAATGTGCTTTTGGCGCCTCAGAAGTAGAATACTTGGGTCGTTTGTTGGCAATGATGGCGTCAGGGTGGATCCAAGAAAGATTAAAGCTATGCAAGACTGGCCTCACCCAAAGACTCTCAAAATCTTGTGTGGATTTTTGGGCTTATTCGATTATTATCGCAAGTTTGTTAAGAATTATGGAAAGATTGTAGCACCTCTCACTGCTCCCCTAAAAAAGAACTCTTTCACTTGGACCCTAGCTGCTACTCAAGCTTTTCAAACCTTGAATATGGCCATGTGCACCACTCCAGTCCCGACCCTTCCTGATTTCACAAAGACCTTTGTCTTGGAATGTGATGCCTTAGGGAAAGGAATTGGTGTTGTCCTTATGCAAGAGGGTTAGCCTTTGGACTTTACCAACAAGCAAATATTTGAAAGAAATCTGGGAAAATCAATCTATGAAAAGGAAATGTTGTCTATTCTACATGTCATTGATCTGTGTCGCCCTTATCTATTGGGGAAACGTTTCCAAATTAATACAGACCATCAAAGCCTCAAGTATTTTCTGGAACAACGCATTTCCTCCCCGGAGCAACAAAAAAGGGTGACTAAGCTCTTTGGATATGATTATTCTAGATCATTTACAAGAAAGGAAAAGACAATGTGGTGGTAGATGCACTTTCCCGAAAATATGAATATGAAGGATCCCTTTTTTCTCTTTCTTTCATTGTACCAGATTGGCTCCAAGCCGTTCGCCAGGAATGGCTACAAAATCCCAAAAGTTTGCATCTGATCCAACAATTGCAGTCCAATGCTCCAACTTCCCTAGGGTACTCTTGGCTCCATGATGAGCTTCGATACAAAGTTCATTTGTATTTAAGTAAACAATCAAAGCTTAAATCCACGGTACTTTTTGAGCTTCATGCTACACCCACAACAGGGCACTCCAGGTTCACCAAAACCTATGACAGGGTCAAACGTTCTTTTTTCTGGGATGGTATGAAACATGACATTCATACTTTTTTCGCTAAATGTGATGTGTGTCAATGAAACAAGGGAGAAACAATCAAATCTCTAGGCATAGTACAATCGATTTTGATTCCACCTGCTATTTGGAAGGATATCTCTATGGATTTTATTACAAGCTTACCAAAATCAGGAAATAAATCAGTCATCATGGTGGTTGTTGATCGTCTTTCCAAGTATGCTCATTTTTGCACTCTTCAAGACCCGTTTACAACATCCACAGTGGCTCAAATTTTCATGGATCAAGTCTTCAAGCTTCATGGCATGCCGCACTCTATTGTTTCTGATTGCAACCCAACTTTCACAAGCAATTTTTGCATATTTTTTTATATCTGGTATATTACACCTTTTGAGTTGTAAGGTTGTCTGGGTCTATATTAATTGCTTTATCCACCATTAGGTTTTTTCCATTTGAAGACTTCTTTAGTTCCATAGGTTCAGTCATTGCCTCTTTATCTACCAATGATTCTTTATTGATAAGTTGTTCTAACTTGTCATCTATCGTCTTCTTATCACTCTTTATCTTCTTAATCTGGGTGATTAAACTTTGATTATGGATTTTTAGGCAACAATTCTCTTCATCCTTTTCTGATAATTTCTTAATGAGATCGTGATTATCTTGCTCTAACTTCTTATCCCTATGCTTCTTATCTTTTGACTCGTTGAGTTGTACCAATAAATTTTGGTTATGATATTTTAAGTAAGAAATGTCTGTCTTTTTCCTGGAATTTTTCGTCAAGATTTGTTTTTGTCTCTCTTCTTGTTTTTTTAGCATTTGCTCCAACCCAACTTGAAATTGTAAATTTTTGTTGTGTTGTTGATAATGAATTAATTGGTTTTCTAATTCTTTTATTTTCATTTCCCAATGGGTGTCAACTTGATTTTCTACTAAAATAAAAATCTTTTTTACAATATGGAGATGGGCAAGCTCCATTCATAAGGCCCCTTTCATACTCTTCCTCTTTTGCACTATAGGAACATTTTGCCTAAAATGTATTCTTTGTAGATGTCATAGTTCACTTCTTATTTTTCAATAAATGATAAATGTAAAAGGGGCTCTCCTCTTTAATGATAATGTTCT
>ML819021.1:62986-82825 GCA_009831015.1 Picea engelmannii | reverse complement strand
TATATATATATATATATATATATATATATATATATATATAATCTCCTTATACTTTATAAAGAATACCTTATGTTTTGACTTATAATAAAATTCTCTTTTATACTCTTGACTATTTGTTAGGGGAGGTTAGGGATCAAGAAAAGCAACCCTAAGTTTTGTGAAATACACACGCATATATATTATATATGGTATAGAATACCATGGGCCAATGGTTTTCCAAAACCATGGGATGGTAAATATCCAAAGGTAAAATAAAATATTCATTTTCCCTCTTCTTTGAAGCTTTTTCTTTTAAATTACTAATTAATGCCAAATTTCCTTCAAAATTCTTGGTGTGCACTTATACTTCTTCAAGTGCACCTTAAGAAAATCTTTACTTTTTTTCTTTTCTTTTGTTTTTTTCTTCTCCTCTTCTTTTTTATTTTATTTTGTGTAGAATGACTTTTTTACTTTCTCTGAAATGTATAGAATATTTGATTTATAAATGGCCAATGTGTAGAATATATATAACTATTTGTTAGTAGTGATTAGGGATCAACAAACACAACCCTAAGTTTTTTGAAATACTTATTTAGAGTTAAACACATACACACATATATATTACATATGGTATGGAATACCATGGGCCAATGGTTTTCCAAACCATGAGATGGTAAATCTCCAAAGGTAAAATAAAATATTCACTTTTCCTCTTCTTTGAAACTTTTTCTTTTAAATTAAGTTTTCTCACTTTTTAAATGAAAAATAACTTAACTAATGTCAAATCTGGAATATTTCCTTCAAACTTCCTGGTGTGCACTTATACTTCTTCACGTGCACCCTAAGAATTTTTTTTTTCTTCTCCTCTTTTCTTTTTTTAATTTTTTGTAGAATGACTTTTTTACTTTTGCTAAAATGTGTAGAATATTTAATTTATAAATGACCAATGGCCAATATGAGGTCAAAGACCTTATTTTAGAGAAAATCTATTTTGTGGCCAAAATTTGGATTTAGACAAAGCTGATACCATGTGGTGAACCAAGCTGGTTCACCATGTAAAAACCCAATGTAGGTAAGACAACAGGTCATAATCCATAAAGGATAATATATTAAATAATGTATATGAATATGAGATGATGAGATACAATATGAATGAGGGTCTTATATACCCATGCATGGGTTTCCTTCCATGAAGAGACATGACCTTCCATTGGGAAGGTGTCTCTTCATTAATTATTCATTAACTATTATAATGTATTTATATTTATTATTATATATTATGTTCATAACAGGTTCTGTATATATCCTATAATTCAATTTACCACAAAAAGTTCCATCCCCATATGTATTAAAACCAACCTTAGATAAGTCCAATTTACTCTGTCATATGCTTTCAAAACATCCAATTTAAGTATAGAAGTCACTTGCTTATGAGTGTAGAGTAAGTGTAACGCTTCTTGAGCCAGTGACATCGCATCATGAATCTGTATTTTATGCAAAAATATGAAATACTCCTTGGAAATAATGTCATTGAATATGGGCTTTAGTATTCCTAATATTATCTTATCAATATATTTCTGATGACATTACAACATGAGATGGTCCTGAAATCCTCGAAATTTTTTCCATCATGTTTTTTGGGGATTAGAGTTGTTAACGCTCTGTAAATTTCCAAGAGGTTGCTAGGAAGAAGAAATCTACAAGAGGTAACTTTATCCAACCGCTTTTGAAGCTGGGATCTAGCCCTTCCAACTTCAGAGAGGGATCTCTCTATTTTGATTAAGATATGTTTCAAAACTTTTAAATACTAGGCTAGATAAAAAGATAAGTCAATCTTGTGCAGTAGTGTTGTTGAGTTGGTTGAGATAGTTTACACATCCATTGGGCTATGGGGTCTGTGTCATAAAGATGAAATCCAAACCATAAAAACAAATAAACCTTTCACAGGGCGAGATAATATAATCACTGGATTCTTTAGTAGTATAAATGAGGAATGGCAGAAAATATGAGAAAGACAATTACAACAAAGAAGCAATTAAGAATTTCTTTATTGTAAAATGAGAAGATAAACACTTAAATCTTTTGAGTCAGAAACAGAGTATACGATATAAATCCTGCAACTTTCGTTACTTCCAAAGATTATATTTAGAAAACCGTATGATAACAAAGTGAGAATAACATTTAACTTAGAGAGAACAACATCACCAGTGAATACACACAAGAATCCTGTAAAAGTACCTCTTTGTATTAATGGGAGATCTCTTCAAAAATATTACAATCTGATAGTTTGCAGGGTGTGAAGATCAACAACCCTCAATACTTCGAAAGATGAAGTATTTATAATTCACAATTACAAATGATCCTGTCATTAATGACCAGGACGTGCTAAATCTATTTTTAGCCTAACTAACTTAACAAATTTCATAAATCTAGGAACTGCTTGATGATGTGGTGTAACTGCATGCTGATTTCGGGGTGGACTGTTGATGAAGCCTCTGTACAACCTCATCTAACTAGACAAATGACTGGGCTGGGACAAATCATCTGCTACTCGATCAAATCACAGAGTTCCTCCCATCGAAGATGACTAGGCACGTGGACCTTGAGTAGCCTTCGATACACTTCGTCCATTTCTATGTACTTGGCGAAGGTAGGTTTGGTGACAATGATGTATCGGATCTCATGCTGAATACTGATGTCCCACTGAAGTGCATCCAAAAATGCCTTGCCAGTGATGCTGCCTTGAATTCCTGCAAACTTTGAACTGTCCTTAGCCACATCGGCCAATCTCTTCTTTTAGTCTGGGAGTGTCATCACTTTGTCGTTGATTACCTTCAGACCAGGAAGACCTTTCTTCTGTAGGGACTCAATCTTACTAAAAATCTTTGTACCCCTAGGTCCATGGCCTGAAACTTTTCTTCCAGCTAGAGCATTAATTCTCTCTTGGTTAAAACTCTTTTGAACTCAAAGATGGTCTCTGTTCTGTCTTCAATTTTCAGCTCTTCCAGCTCCTCCCCGGTCTTAGAATTTAGGAACTTGATGATCTCGTTCGCATGTGTTGGCATCTTTCCCAGTTCTAATCTGATCTTCTCAATGGCCTGTTTGCTTCTCTGCACCAATTCATTCTACTCAAACATGATCTATATCATGGGCCATATATCGTTCATGGACTTGGTGATGTCTGTCCATACACTTTCTTTAACCTCAGCCAAATTTTTTCCTACCATTATTTTCTTTTGGAGATGTTGTAACTCTTGTTTGAGCTGATCTGTCACTTGATTTTCCTTGGAGAGGCTGATCTAAAAGGAATATTTGAGTTCCTGAAGGTTCTCAATCTCCTTTTTTAGCCTGCTGATCTCTGTTTCCTATAGGTTCATCTTTTCCATAGACTTAGCTAGGTCGGCTGTCTTTTCCAAGGATGTCAATGGAGTAGCAGATGGGACTTCTGTCATTGATGCTGTGCTCACTCCCAAAATTAGAATGGAACTCAATGGAATGACTTCCATTGGCTTCAGTTGTTCTTTCTCTTTTACTAGCTTCTCCATCTTAGCTTCCATCTCTTTTAGCTGTGCATTCTGCTCCATGAGTAGCTTGAGCATTTCATCTTTCTCTCCTTCTTTCTCTGTTATTTCCTTCTCCTGTGAATCCTCTGTGGGTAGGAGTTTCAATTGTTTCCTTAAGGAGGCTATGTCATCATTCTTCTTCTTAATCATATCCTCAGCTGCTTTCACGTTCGAAGGATCGTAACCGATCTTGAGGACCCGTTCCTCCAAAGTATTGATCCTGTTGTCCTTGGCAAAGGACGATATCTTCTCCAACTTCAGTTGTGTTTGAACGATGTTTAGGGACACTTGCAATTTGGACACAGTAGTGGAAGCATGCGCCAACATATAAAAATCCATTTCCCCTGTCTGCTTGTGCAGATCCATCTGATCGGCCGAGTGCACGTCCTTCGTCTGGAATTCGAAGGTGGCCCTTTTGTAATCAGTGATCACCTTTGGATCTGGCACCTGTCCCTGGAAGAATTCCATATGCATTCCGCCCTTCTCGTTTTCGAGTGTCGATAACAGCCTATGTTGTGCGGTCGATGTCTGCTTCCTGAACTGGGCGCAAGTGTTGTTTGTCAGGGTCTGGTTTCTTTTCTTAATCAGCTCATATTTTTCAAAGATACTCAGCTTTGGCCCTACCTTACCTGGTTGGGTGGTCGACGGAGAATCTACAGATTTCTTCGGCAATGTTGAGGTTATGACACGCTGGAGGTTTGCACTGAGGGGTGGTCTATCAACCTTGGTCACTGTAGTAGACGGGGTTTCTTTTTCCCCGGTTGGGCCAAGAACTGAAATGGTCTTAGGCCTCTTGGTATGTAGCTAGAATTCTTCTGATGATACCTCAGTGACAGGCATAGATAAATCCTACCTAGGCCTTTTCTCTTTCGGAGCCTGTGGCGTGGTGGTTTGTGACACAGTGGCGTGGGGATCCTGCTATTCTGCTTCGACCAATGTGTTAGGCTCCCATACTGTATGGTTTGAAAATTTCTTGACTTCTGGCCTAGCTTCGTGGGCGTATGGGATCTTCTTGTTTTTCACTCTCATCTCAGAAATAATCCCACAAGTGTTGCGCCTATTTCGTCACCTTGGTGAGAAAAACAAAGGTGCTTGCAAGCTCATTTGGGTCTGCTGAGTAGGACAACTGTAGAGAAATGAGTTAGAGAAATAAAGTAAAAACTACAATTAAGAATTAAACTAAGAGATGCAATAAAAACTAAATTCATGAGCATAGGGACATAGAAACAAAAAGAACCATAAAACCCATGTCACCAATGTTTGAGGTTGATCTATTAGTGAAAAAAAAGCACCAAGAAGAAAGGGGACTATGAGTCCCTTCTTCCTCCAAGGGAAGGCTCTTGGACCCTCACTAGCTAGCTCTTCTTACAACAAAGAAAAATGGAAAATGGTGATGAAAGAACTCTTTACAAATCCACTCAATGGTGAGGTGGATTGTCCAATGTAATGGTGCCAATATGCTCTTNTCAAGGATGGAGTCCTCAAAACAATAGAGGCAGCATAACATTACTTTGAATTCCTTGAGAAAATGAGGTGCATCCATGTCTTTTTATAGCATTCATTTGGGTTATTGTTTAACTTCTTTGTAGTGTGAAAAGAGGCCAATTAGGGCATTATTAGGTCTTTGACCAGCCCACCAGTCAGATCTAGTCCATATTTGAGGGTCAAATCAGCTTGGGAGCCAAACCATAAGTGGTTGGGAGGCCGACCACTTCCATAAATGCACCGTTTAGTAGGTGCATGTCTTTTTGCGCTAACAGTCATGCATCGTGCGCATGTGCGAGATTTCTGCGTTCCTGTTCCACGTATGCGCGCGTGCGCCCAATGTCTGCAAAGCGCTCTTCAAATTTTCACTACTTTGTATAGTTTTTGACCTTTTTTGAATGCTGTGGTATTAATTCAGGTCCATGGATGACTTCATCACTGTTTGACGATGCTGAGTTCTTGTAACCATGTGCGGATGAAATTTCAGTGATAACAGATGCCCCCTAATGGATGAGGTTAGGAGCATATGTATAGCCGAAATCCATCAATGTTTCTTCTACTAAGAATGTTGTTGTAAGATAGAGAAATAGTGGGATCGTTCAGAGCGATCCGTTGGAGAAAAAAGGAACCGGTAGGACCCGACTTTCGATGAGGTGTATAAAATAGAAAACTATGTACAAACGAGGCGGGCATGCCCCATGCTTGTGTTATGTAACTCTAAAAAAAGATGACTGAAGTGTTGGTGTAGACAACTGTAGCGCTCGCATGGGTGGTTGTGATAAAGGCAGAAGACGATTATGCAAATGAACATACTCTGAATAGTAGGCAGTGATCGCGGTAATAAGTAGCAGCAATGATGTGGGCATTGATAGCCCCGCCAAGTTCATAGGTCTTCGGCAACTGAAAGAACTAATTGCAATAGTCGCAAAGTAAGACCCACCGTAACATGAGAAAGTGTTGGCGTCGAATGTTATGGGGGTCAACGACAGTAGGGAGCAATGATGTTTCACCCTGTGCCATCCGAGATCGCTCATTGAGTGGATAATGAGAATCAAGATACTGTCACCCTTCTAGAAAACTGTGTTGATGTCGACAAAAAGGGGGACGCAACTCCTAGAAGAAAATGGCTTCGTGAAATCTACTAGGTGAGGTGAGGAAGTGGTAGAGGTACATGGACGAAGTCAAGATGTGAGAAGACTCAAGACTGCCCTTGGTTGGAGGATGTATGAGAGAAAAAGTGGCCGCAACCGTTCAACGAGGTCGAATGTTAGGGGGACGAAAAGACCGGGGATAAGTTGTGCCAGAGGCGGGACAAGGTGAACAAATTCAAAGGGTAGAGGTAAGTGACCTGTAGGGTACTCTGAAGATATGGATGATGTCGGCAAGGGAAGATGATAAGTAGTGCTCCAACCAAGGGTGACATGGGTTGCGGCTGGCCAAAAAGAGGGAAACAGGCTTCCAAAGGTGATGACAAAAAGGGTAATGTAACGACTGAATATAAAGGCGTTTGTACAATAAATAACAAATAATTGGGGAGAAATGTACAAATATAGAAACGGGTTCCCTAGTGTGATATGGGTGGCCCATGTAGGGCATAATTTGCTTGGAAAACTGATGAAGGGTGGGGGCCCCATTGTTGAGTGTCTGTATGAGGTAGGTGAAATGAAGGTAGGTTTGTAGATGGGCAAACTGATTGTGGATGAAATGGAGGGTTCATGATACTGCGGAGGTGCAGTTTAAAAAATAGAACCGTGAAGAGATAATTTGGGAGTCCATGTGGGAAAGCTAGCAAAATGAGGAGAATGAGTATGTGGTTGATTCACGACATGATGAAAGACTATCGGGACTCCCATCCCTAAAGGGTTTTGAAAAACAACATGAGTGTCAAAAGTGTCAAAAGGTGCTATGAATGGGACAAATCATGTGGGTAAGAATGCTATCGGGTAACAATACCGAAGATGCAAATGGATGTGTGGGTATTGCAGAGCCGAAAATGGGGATCCTAGAGGCAAATATCAGAGGGTGTGACTGGAAATGTAAGTGCGATACAGCGGGAAAGACTACATGCCAGTGCTGAGTATATACCTGAAGGGGTTGTGCCGATGTATGATGATCAAGTACCTGCACACATGAAAACCAAATACCCAAAGTGAACAATATCTGAAGAGAATCGAAGATATGAGCATGTATTTGATAAGTGTGAATATGTGCGTGTGTACCTGGCCAGGGTATGAAAAAAAGGCACCCCGGGGGCTCAGGATGAAAAGAGGCCCAGGGACTGCTGTGATGCAGATGACAGGATGTTGATCCCGTGGTTGAAGACGGATTGAAAAATGAACACCGTGGGCTCCCGGAATGGTGAGTGGAAGTTTGGCAAAAAAAAGCCTATATATAGTTGTAGGGCCCACATTGCCACCTCATTTGTACCTGCTGCAATAGTGACTAGATGAGCAATTTTCAGAGGAGATTTGGAGATTGGGGAAGGACAAGGCATCCGATTGGTGATTATCAAGCTTTAGGTTAGTGGTCTAATCATCCTGCATAGAAATAGGATTTCATTTTTTGGGCAGGGGCTGTACGAGGGGTCGTATAGAGATATTTAGGGGATATGGGCCCCACATGAGCGGGTGATATGGTAATAGGCGCGCACATGTGCGTGCCTTTCCAACGGATATTCACGAATGGGAGCATGATAGAGGGGATTTAAGGCGCGCTCTAAGGGCGTGCCTGTGGGTTGAACAGGCGCGCACAAGTGCGCGTCTGTAGGTTGAACAGGCGCGCATCTGTGCGCGCCTGTATGGTGAACAGGTCCTCTTGGGAGCGTGCCTGTGAAGAAAACAGGTGCGCACTGATGCACACCTATGTATTGAATAGGCGCGCATGTGTGTGCGCCCGTGGGTAACAAAACTGCGCCTAGGAGGCAAGGTTGAGGTGTACAAAAACGAGTCTTTTTGATGGTGTTGATGGTTTCTTGAGCTGATATAGGACTCTGTGTTGTGGCTGCAGGTGGACGGTTGTGACGATGCCAGTGGGTTGGCGAGAGCGAGACTGGTCTCAGCTGTGAGACGCCATGGCCATTGAGGGGCCAGGTGTGCATGCGACTTTGGCAGCCTATGGGCTACTAAAGTTCTTTGAGTTCCCGTTGATATGAGCACAAGAGTATCTCCTATAGTTCCTGATCTAGATGTGGAGTTCGGAGCTGCACTGCTTTCTCATGCGAGGAGAGAAGATCCCCTTCACTGTGGTGGAGGATGTATATTTCTTGACTAGGCTTCCCTTTCAAGAAACACCCCTACCGGTGGATTCGGTGCTACCTAGGGATATGCAACTCGTGACTATTGGCCAGAGATATTGTTCGGGTCAGAACTTTATGTCTGGGATGATTATGAGCATTGCGTCTATAGATTCCCTGGTGCATCGATGTATAGTAGCGATGATTGTGCGAGTATATGGGTCACTGGCGACCCAGCGGATCAGTGGTGGCTAGCTTCTGGTGCTGGAGAGAGTGTTGGTCGGCGAGCGTTTCGCTTGGGGGCTTACGCTGAATGTGAGGATGGTGGGGCAGTTGGACCACTTTCGGTCCACGGATACGAGGGAGTTTGCCTTCGGGTCCATCCTAGTGGCCTGGGTTCTAGAGAGGGTGTCGATGTTGCACCCGAGGATTCTATTGGGTGTGCCTGGGTCACGAGAGCCGCGGTTGAGGCGGTGGTCGACTATGTTGCTTCGCCATGATGGTGGCGAAGGTGGCCACTTATTTTCTGCAGAGGCGGCGCAGGTATGGCGGCAGATGCCGCAGGTGATTTTACGTTACCCCTATGCCGGGGTGGACTTCCGGGATGATCCAGACATGGTGCTACCTCCAGGGGAGGTTTTTGATCATCGAGGTATGTTTGGTGTTTATGTGTATGTGCTTTTTATTTTGTGTTTGAGATAGCATTCCATATATATATATGATATAGATGTTGATACTATCTGTTGTTTGTGTGCATGTGCAGATGTGGCACCTTGCGGGCGTGAGGTGGAGTTGTAGAGAGCGTCGGCTCGTCGAGAGCCAGAGAGACTGCTGCAAGGAGAGAGATGCCGACGTGAGGACATCGCGGTGCGACCAACTGAGCCTGAGAGGGAAGCGAGGAGGCACCGGTTTGATGACCCTGGTGCTGGGCCATCACATGCTCCTCCGGTGGCTGCCGGAGTGGACTTTGAGGACATCTACCATCGTCTGGAGACGGTGTTACAGGAAGTGTCTGAGGGCATGTGGTCTCGCATCCAGGATGAGATTTTCCTGGAGCTGTGTGTGGGGGTTCCACCGCCATGGCGAGCCATAGTACGACGAGTAGTAGTGGATGCTGCTATGATGAGCAGACGCCTGCTGCTGGGGCAGGAGGGGCTTGTAGGGGGTGGACCACCACCGCCTGAGGCAGGTGGTGGTGGGCTGCCACTGCCTGAGGGAGGGGTAGGTAGTGGCGCTTTAGAGGCACTGTGAGTGGTGCTTTATGTATTTGATGTATGGATATATTTTTTGTATATAGGATGGTGAGCCCATTTGGTATCGAGGTGTTGCATTGGCCTACTGATACTTGTATTTTTTGTATGTAAACATTCGGATGGCACTGTGGACCTATATATATACATGAGTATACTTTTTGATATCTATGTGGTGTTTACATGTTTTTGGTTAATGTTTTGATGATGTCTATTCTATGTATATGCTGTGACAGGATTGTGATATGTTTATGTATGTGTAGAGGTAACTTAATGTGATATATGCCAGTCTAACACAATATTAGCTAGGTTATCCGTTATTTGATTCAATTGTCTTGGAATATGTGTAAATTTAATGGAATCAAAATGTCGAGATAAAAGCCTAACCTACAGGTATTTTCGAAAGAGGCAAGGATCACGGATGCAGTACACATTGTTGAGTTGGAGTACGACTAGTTGAGAGTCAAGAAATACACTAAGGTGATGAATATGATGATGTTGAGCATCGGCCAGGAGGCCAATGACGGTGGTGTATTCGGCTTGGTTGTTGGTTGCTGACCCCAAACATATGCCGCTCGAATGGAGCATTTCATGTGATGGGGTGTAGAGAGCCCAAGTAGCTGAAGCGAGATTTTGCGTCCAACGGCTGGCACCGTCGGCGTAACCGATGTGGTAGGTTGGTGGAGGAAGCATCTGTCAATAGCACAAAGGATAGTTTAGATGTGAGGGGAGGAGAAAAAGATTAAAAAACGCTAGAAAAAGAAATAAAATGACTACGTTTAAGCATAAAATTTCTTTAAGTATAACCCGTTGACAGGTTCTTTGAGAGAGAGGCCTTCGGGGGAGGCCAGAATATATGTGCCTTTGGTGAGGCAATGTTGAATGATGTATGGGCCATGCCAGAGTGACTCGAATTTTCCATGGCCAAAGGTATCATGAGCGATATCGTAAGCCAAGACGAGGTCGCCTTCGCAGAATGAGCGAAGGTTGACATGGTGATCAAAGGTATCCTTGGTTCATTTTTTAGCTGCCTTGTTGTTCTGTAAGGAAGATTGATGATCTTCATCCAGAGACTCCAAGTTCAACAAGCACTTCTCCATTGGAGCAGTGTCAGGTAATAGCTCAATTGCGGTGCGTAAGGTGTAAATTTCGCACTCAATGGGGAGAGTGGCCTCAACCCCATGGACTAAATGAAATGGGGTGAAACCAGTAGCTTTTTTCACAGCCATTCGGTAAGCCCGTAGCGCAGAAAATAACATATGATGCCAACTGGTTTTATGTTTATTAACCGTGCACTGTAACATGGTCTTGAGGACTTTGTTAACTGCCTCAACCTGTCCGTTAGACTGAGGGTAATATGGCGAGGCAAACTCATGAGAGAAGCCTAACCGAGATGAGAGTTCGACGAAGATCTCATTCTCGAAGTGTTTCCCATGGTCGGAAACGAGTTGGAGGGGTACTCCAAAGCGGGATATGACATGGTTAAAGAAAAAACACGTTGTAGTGTCAGCGGTGTTGTTGAAAGTGGGCATAGTTTCTGCCCATTTGGTGAAGTATTCCATGGTGACAATGATGTATTTGTGACCATTGATGGAGGAGGGATTACAAGTCATAAATTCGATGCCCCATTTACAAAAAGGGTCGGCAGTAATGACAGGGTGAAGAAGAGTGGGGGGAGCTCGAGCTTTGTTGGTGTAAAGCTAACATTGCACACATCGTTTCACGACATGAATGCAATCATGAAACAAGGTAGGCCAAAAGTACCTGGCTCGGATAATCTTTTGAGCAGTGGATATACCCAAAACATGGACCCCACAGGCGCCGCTATGGCAGTCATTTAAGAATCTATCGGCCTCATCAATAGTTAGGCATCGATGAAGAATGGTGTCAACGCCCCATCGGTATAGGATGTCTTCGATGAGGAGGTAGCGGGGGCCCTGATGGCGAGTACGTCGACGATCATCTCGTGAAAGGTGGTTACCGTAATTTTTAGTTCGGAGGTAGACGAGGTCGCCATACCAAGGATCATCCGAAGTGATGTAAAAGAGATGTTCGTCGGGAAAGTTGGTGTTGACAGGGGCACTGGTGGTTTCAGAGGGGAGGGCCATGACAAGTTCGGAGAGAACGAGGGCCTTCTTACTCTTAGGTGTTGAGAACTCGAGGTCTTATTCCTGAAGGATAACGATCCATCGAGCAAATTTTTCATTAACTTGCCGACGGCTGAGCAAGTACTGCATAGGGTTGGAATCTGCAACAACCTTTGTGGTGCGAAGCAGAATGTAATGGCGCGGTTTTTGGACTGTGAGGACAACTACAAGAGCAAGTTTCTCTTCGTGTTTATATTTCAAGGGTGGCCCTGAGAGGTTTTTACTAACGTAATAAATGCCATGTTCACGATTGTCATCTCCGATCTGGACGAGGACACCGGCTACTGATACAGTTGATGCTGATATGTAGAGGATATAGTCACGATTATAGTCAGGTGAACTAATTAAAGGTGCATTTGAAAGCGACGTTTTAAGATCGTCAAATGATTGTTGGGCATGGTCATCCCAGTGAAATGGGATGTCGTGACGTAGTAAGCAAAGGAAACAGTGTGCGCGTATGGCGTAATCTGGGACAAAGTGTCTAAGAAAGTTAGCTTTGCCCTGTAGACTCTGAAGTTGTCGTAAATTCCAGGGAGGTGGAATTTCAGTGATAGCTTGGACTTTGAGGGGGTCCACGGTAATACTGCTTTGGGAAACGATAAAACCGAGGAGGTTCCCTGTGGTGACACATAACACACACTTGAGAGGATTTAAGCGAATGTTGTACTAACGACACCGTTGAAATATGATTCGTAAATCATCGAGATGTTGGGTGCATTTCTTGGATTGAGCTTTGAGGTCGTCCAAGTAGGCGAGGATGATGTGGGCAAGATCGTGAAAGATGTATGTCATAGCCCATTGGAAAGTTGCGCCGACATTCTTGAAGCCGAAAGGCATGACACGATATGAAAAAGTACCCCATGGGGTAGTGAATGCGGTTTTATATTAATCGGCGGGGTGAATTTGAATTTGATTATAACCAAATAATCCGTCCATAAAGGAGAGGGCCTCGTGGCCTACGCAGTCGTCGATAATTTGATCGATAAAATCCATTGGAAAGTTGTCTTTGGGACATGCATGATTGAGATCGCGAAATTCTGTGCAAACATGGATAGTGCCCTGTTTTTTGTTAATGGGTACCGGGTTGGATACCCATGAGGTATAGGCAAGGGGGTAAATGAACCCGGTAGTGCGTAACTTGTGAATTTCGGCTTTGATAGCCGCGAATTTGGATGGATTTAGCGGTCATTGTTTTTGGCGAACTGGTGTAATGTCGAGCCAGGTGTCGATGCTATGTTCAACAATAGAGGGATCGAGGCTAGGCATTTCCATGTATGACCAGGCGAAAATATCCCTATGTTCCTGGAAGAGGGATTTATATGCGGCGATTTCTTGAGGAGTGCAAGCAACTCCAATGGTGATTTCTTCGACGATGCCATTTTTAATGGAAATGTCAATTTTAATGGTGGGGGAAATGTTGGCCATATTTCCTTCTTCAAAAGCATCAGGGGCAGGAATGGGATTTTTGAAACAGTCGATAGGCCGTGATGGGATAAAATCCTTGGTTTCGACTGCATAAATGGGGTTTTGGCTAGGAGGCATGTATGCTTCTTGTGGAGAGAAGAGTGCACGATGGTGTAGCACATCCCAGGGAGAGTCTGGGTGGTTTAACTCTTCGAGTATTTCTTCATTGCATTGGAAGTGACAGGAATACAAGGGGTCGTGAGGAGTGATCTTGGTGATAGTGGTCGTGTGGTTGTCCCCTGGTGAAGAAGCAGGGGGAACATTGTTAGGAGATGGTGAGGGTTCATTCGACATAAACCATATATTGAAGTACTGAGGGGTACCCATGGTGGTTGGGTGGAGAGTGTCCATAGGGGAATGAGCAGGAGAGTTGGGTGGGTTGGGGGGTGAATCCTCAGATACGTCATCTAAGAACCATGGAGGCATTGGGAGTGCCTTGGGTTCGAGAGAAATGATATGAAGATCCTCTAGTGACGAGGTAATGTCAATTATCACCTCTACAGGTCGGTGAAGCAGGGTCAATTGACATTGCCTGTATTCAAGGATCATAGGACACTGGTATGTAAAATGAGCTAATGAATCGCAGAGAGAGTAAGGTCGTCTCATGCGTTCATTGACTGAAGTGGTGACATAGCGGATGTCAATGATATTTGTTGAGGAGGATGTAGTAGGACTGGGGTTGTTCTGGAAGTTCTGGCGTATTGTGGCTAATGTCTGCCGAAAGCATGGCCGTGATGGGCAATGGTGGGTATAATGGCCATATTCGAAACATATTGCACATGCATATTTGGTCCTCAACCCTTTACTACTGGAAGGAGGGGTGGTAGTGGCGGGACTAGCAGTAGTGGCGGGTGTTGGGGGAGTTTGATTGAGTGGGATCAAACTCCATAATTCTGGTAGCGATGGATAGTTATTGGTTTGGTGGCCCTCTTTCTCACATAGTGCGCAAGGTGGTGGGATGCGTGGAGGAAGTGGAGCACTGGGCTCCTTCTTCTTTCTCCTGCCCCCAGCTGTGGCAGGAGGGTTAGTGAGTGGGGGTGTGGTTGGAGTAAGAATGGGAATCGTCATGGGGATTCCTTCTTTCTGGGGGGGAAGGGATGGTCGAAGGACCATCTCTGGTGGGTGTAAATACCAAACTGGGATTGCTAACACCATATTAGGTAGTGTGAGCATTGTGGCTACCTGGAAAGCTTCGATACCTGGTGGAGGATAAAAGAAGGGAATTTGAGTGAGTGGTTGGGGAACTGGCTCCCAAACTGGACTATGTCCTTGGGGAGAGGTGGAATCGTGGACTGGTGGGGTCGAAAAGTGTCCAGGAGGTTCTTGAGGAGGGGGTTTTGTGACGAGTGGGACGTCAAGTATGATAGAAGCCTCTGTAGGAGGAAGGGTATCCTCTGTGTGAGTTTCGTTAGATGATATGACACACACTGATTGGAAGGGTGTAGGAGTGGTGGTGCTCCATGATATGTTCCTAATAAGAATGGATCTTTAAAAATCCCAGAACCCATCTCGACGAGTGGATATGTGTCATGGCTTGTGTGGATGAGAGAAAGAATGTTATCGATGTTGGTAGATGGATTAGGCTCATAATGTGAGACTTGGTCAATGGTAACGATCTTCCCATTATGAGGGAACATCATTGTCCGAAAGATGGAAGATGCCACTGCCTTCATAGTGTACATGTAGCTACGACCAAATAGGATATTATAATCGAGTGGGGTGTCGATAACTTTGATATCAATGAGAATTGTCTTGCCCCTGAGTTCAACGGGGACATTTTGAAAGAGCCCTTCAGAAGAGGATGGTCGTCTGTCATAAGCTCGTAATGTGATGGTAGAGGGTATGAGTTCTAGGGAACCAAGTTTCTGCCATACTGTTTTGGACATAATGCATGTAGATGCACCTTCATCGATGATACATCGATGAACTGTGATGTTCCGTATTTTCACTGGTATTTGAAAAGCGATCAAGGCAGGAAGACAAGGTTCTCCATTATCAAGATCAAAGGTAACGAGTCGGGTATCTGCGGGGTCGACTGCCCCCAAGGCGGAAAGTAGTGATTTCCACTGAGTAGGACAAGTCTGGAGGACCTCCAATACTGACATGGTAGTTGGGGATTGCGCTAAATTGTCTACCAAACTATAGTTATGAGCTGCCCTAGTCTGTGGGTTGTGGACATTCTTGCACAATGGGATGCAAGGGATGCGAAGCTATGGTTCGGCGGAAGGGCGAGGGATCACCAATGGGGGTCCCGTCAGTGTAGGGTTTGTCTCTGGAGGGATGGGAGGAGACTCAGCGGGTGCATGATACTGACGACTACGTGTTTGCAGAAGGATTTCTTCCTCACTTGTGAGGAGAATTGTGCGATCTGCTGGATTGTTGGGGTTGAGATATTGCCCCACCTGAGGTGGGGGATGCTGTGTATCCTGCTAGGTGTTTATCACACCTTGATGTGGAATAGGATTTTGCATCATGGTGGGAGGGGGTTGTTGCATGTATTTTTGTGGTGCCTGCTGAGGGGCAGGTGGTGCGGGAGAATGGGGAAGACTCCCAGAGTCTTTCAACCATTTGAAATCAGCGATTTGGGGGAAATGATG
Source organism: Picea engelmannii (assembly GCA_009831015.1). Lineage (NCBI taxonomy): Eukaryota > Viridiplantae > Streptophyta > Pinopsida > Pinales > Pinaceae > Picea > Picea engelmannii. The sequence goes on along the minus strand of ML819021.1, from coordinate 67,108 downwards.
AGTGTAATGGCCGAAATCACCACAAAGGGCACACGGGAAGATGGTTTTAACATTATTTTTCCCTTGGTGTTTATTATTGTTGCTCCCTTGGGGGTTTTGGTTCCCTTGGTTCTGGTTTCCCCCAGTGGGCTGGTGTTGTGGGGGTTGATTCCCACCTTGGCTTGGGTTGTTGTTATTCCTATTACATCCTTTTTTTTTTGCATTTTTCGATGGATGGGTTGGATTGGTTGTATTTAACTGTTAAAAACTTTGGTATTTTTGAACAACAAAGGGTTGAACAAAATTCACCCCCGCATGAGGATGTAGGGGAGCCATGTGTTGTGGAGGACCAGGAAATGGGAAGTATGGATTCTGTGGTGGTACCAAGCCATAAGGTACATAGGAAGGAGTAGTGCTTTCTCTAGTACTATAAGCTGATGTTGAGGGATTACCACTGTTTGTGGGAATAGGTGGATGTATGGGAGGTGTCGGTGGTGGTCCACTGATGGGTGGAGGTATAGCAACAGGGTATGGTTGTTGATAAGGGGGTGGGGGAAAATAATAAGTTCCCCCGTATGTCGGAGGGTATTGAGGTGTTCCATACATCGGTGGTGGTTGGGGTTGTGGACCGTGGTGCGTGGTGGCACCAATCAGTCCGTCTGCTGAGTGAGACATCCCAGGTTTGTCTTGGCCAAATGGCATAGGTTTTGGAAGATCAGGAAGTACCGTGTACAAGTACCCTGACTGTGCATAGATGAGGTCATACTATTGGGCCTTGCTGATGGATTCCTCTTCATATTGAGGGAAGGTGGAAGCTACATCCTTACCGAGGAGAGAGACAAGTGATCTAAGAAACCAGTTGAGACATTGTTGCTTGGTGGTTTCTACTTTGCACAAACTACGTCGCCTATGCCACTCGTGAATGTGGTCAGTGATGTGTGTGGCTGAGGTTTGTTTAAAATTAGAAAGTAGTTCTAGACCATTGTCGTGTCGGATGGGTAATTGGAAGAAGGTTAAGAATGTTTTGGCCAATGACTCAAAAGTTGCCTGGGACCCTGATTTTTCTTCGACATACCATTTAGCTGATGGGCCAGTGAGTGTGCGTTGAAATAATCGTAGTCTGATGGAATCATCCATAATGCTGTTGGAGGAGCACCAGAGGTGAAAGGTCATGACATGGTTGGCAGGGTCATCGCCTCCCTTTCCTTCAAACTTTGGTATGTATGAAGGTAATTTGGTTGGCATTGCATGCCATGTGGGATCATGCAATATAGGATCATTGGTGAGTTTGGTGAGATCCGGTATGTTGAGAGAGGCCAAATATGGCATCTGTAGTGGGGGGGGAGGATTAGCTCTGGCCATGGTGTGTTGTGAACCTGACCCTTGAGGGGGGATAGGTGGGTTGGTAATGCCACCTTGAGAGGAAGTAGGTCCCCTGCTTCTGTGTAAAGGAGAGTGAGTGAATGGATGACCTTGGGAAGAGGACCCATGTAATGTAGAACCAAGAAAAGTTGATTCTAAAACAATAGCACTCACAGGAGTGTGTGAAGGAGGTGCCGATGAGTGGGCACGACCAGATACTCCCCCTAAGATAGGAGGGAGGTTTAGCAAGCGTCGTGAATGATGAGGGTTCTGCGGTTCCCCTATGATGTCAGACTAGTCGTGTGAATGTGTGCAAAGAGTGGCGAGAGTAATATAAAAACAAGATCCTTTGCGTTTAATGTTTACACAATATATATATCCAAATAAAACTGTAATCAGATGTGCATCATACATAAAATGAAAAAGAAGCATATATGTGGGAAGTAGGTTTTGTCCGCGTGGGGAATCAAAAGAAAATAAATGCGCGTGTCCTAGAAGACGTAACGTCCTTCCTCTCAAATAACACTGGACCTTCCAATAGTACTCAATAGTGGGGTCTGAAGTCACTGGAAGAGAAACTAGTGAAGGATGAAATAATTGGTTATAATGAGGGGTAAAGGGGGCATATCCCGAAAGAGCTGGTGATATTTCCCAATAGCCACACAAAATCCAATCAAGGTGCAATTGCAGCCCACAATTGCCACCTGGGTAGATGTCCTAAAGTTGGTCACTAGGTACCTCGGTCAAAGTGCGACATTTAGATTTTCAGCCTAAGAAATGGGTCACGGGCTGGATCTCATCCAAGAGGTGGGTGCCTCAAGGGGGGATGCACAGAACAACTGGACCTCGGCCTTCAACCCTTCACGGGTATCTCCCTACCTTATGGTATTGGAACACTTGACTTGGAGGATTTTCAGTTCCCTATTTGACAACTTCTATGTTTTCACAATGTGAGAACCAGATAACGGGGATTTATTTGGATGCATATCCCCGAAATCCTACCTAGACTAAAAAATTTCTTTTGGCACCTCCTGTGGAGGAAAACTTAGTGATTTTTTAGAAAGATTTTAGATGTAGTTGTTTTGGGAGGTTGGGGGTTCAAACCAACCTCTTTGATTAAAAATGGGAGTGGATAGTGTCGTCAAGAAAATGGTGGGGTGTTTTCGGAATCCCTTTGGAGGAAACTTACTTTGACCTCCACATTTCAAGAAGAAGCTATGTGAGTGATAAGTGACTTTTGTGTGTGAGTGAAAGTGCGCCAATTTTTAGTGAATTAGATGTCACCTGGCTGCATGTGGACTTCGCTTGGTTCTTACAGGTGTTTGATTACCTAATTAACTAAGTGCCTTTTGTACAACCTTGCGTAATTCAAAAGTCCCTAGGAAGATAGCATGTGGACATGTGGGTCCGTTACTATCCCTTTAACTCCCTATTGTGATGTAATCTAAAAAAAACTTTGAAACTATCCTAGATTGAACATGTGGGCATGTATGGGCCCAGTACAAAACCTTTAAACTTCCCTAGTGTTTTGATCTAAGAAAGAAAAAATTCAAACACTATCCTATCTTTGTAGCATGTGGGCATGTATGGGCCCGTTACAATATTAAGATGTGTTTGAAAAAGAAAACTAAGAGGAGTCCCAAGAAGGGTTGTTTTTCTCTCCTAAAGGTTTAAATGTTTGTTTTAAGGGAGATGAACTCGTTTCACAATATTTTTCTGATTCTCAAGGTCACTTGGAGGCGCGAGAGAAGAGCATACTAAGCGATTGTTACTCAAATTCTAGTCCCAATGCAAGTTAAATGTGATTAAAAATGATTTCCAACTTATCTTGTGAGTTAAAACAAGCCATCCATGTGGAAAAAAACAAAGAAGGGAAATTGCTTTTATCCTCCTAAGTGCCTATGTGTTTGTTGACTAACCCCTTTATATGATGAGGGGACTAAGTGTGGTGTTTCTTTAAAACATACTTGACATCATTTTTAAGAAGGCAAATGGCCTTCCCCACATCCCAACAACTTTACAATGTGAAATTTTGCACAGGTGCATGGGTCTCAGTGGAGACAGAGGTGCACAGAGCGTATGCGCGCGAACAAAGATAAATCAATAGACGCACGTGCGCAGAATAGAACTGTGAATTAAGCACATGGGCGCACGATGACCATCTATGGGTTCAAAAACCCGCGCATATATGGCACACGACCGAGAATGAAAAATCCGAATGGATTTTTCTCAATTCAACTTGGAATTGGCTGGTTGGCAGTTCGACTTAGGCCGGTTAGTGCACCTACAAGTTAAACAAACTAAAAGAAGAGAAAGAAATTGATACCCAAATGAGGTAGGAAATTGATACCTTTCCCCAATGGAGTCACCAATATGTTGCACCTCTTTCGTCACCTTGGTGAGAAAAACAGAGGTGCTTGCAAGCTCAGTTGGGTCTACTAAGCAGGACAGCTGTAAAGAAAAGAGTTAGATAAAGAAAGTAAAAACTACAATTAAGAATTAAACTAAGAGATGCAATAAAAACTAAATTCATGAGCATAGGGACATAGAAACAAAAAGAACCATAAAACCCATGTCACCAATGTTTGAGGCTGATCTATTAGTGAAAACAAAGCACCAAGAAGAAAGGGGACTATGCGTCCCTTCTTCCTCCAAGGGAAGGCTCTTGGACCCTCACTAGCTAGCTCTTCTTACAACAAAGAAAAATGGAAAATGGTGATGAAAGAACTCTTTACAAATCCACTCAATGGTGAGGTGGATTGTCCAATGTAATGGTGCCAA
>ML819021.1:39599-52995 GCA_009831015.1 Picea engelmannii | reverse complement strand
TTTGAAGTTTGACAGGTTTATGACAGAACAGGGTTATAATAGATGTCATTCTGATCACTGTGTTTATTTTAAAAGGCTAGAAAATGGAAGCTTTATTATCTTGCTATTGTATGTAGATGACATGCTTGTTGCAGGGTCTAATACGCAGGATATAAATGTGCTCAAGAAGAAATTAGCCAATTCATTTGCGATGAAGGATTTGGGTGCTTCAAAGAAAATACTTGGTATGAGAATAACAAGAGATAGGAAAAATCGCAAACTGACATTGTCACAGGGTGAGTACACAACGAAGGTGTTGGAGAGGTTTAGAATGCAGAATGCAAAACCAGTTAGTACACCTTTGGCCAGCCATTTCAAATTAACTAAGGAAACGTGTCCCAAGACACAGGAGGAGATAGAATACATGTCCAGGGTCCCATATTCATCAGCAGTTGGCAGCTTGATGTATGCAATGGTTTTCACAAGACCAGATATTGCACATGCAGTGGGAGTTGTGAATAGGTATATGAACAATCCAGGTAAAGAACATTGGGAGGCAGTAAAGTGGATTCTCAGGTATTTGAGAGGTACTACTACACATGCATTATGTTTTGGAGGTTCAGATACTTTTCTACAGGGATATGTTGATTGAGATATGGCAGGTGATAAAGACAGCAGGAGGAGCACCACAGGGTATGTTTTTACTATAGGTGGAACAATAGTAAGTTGGATTTCAAAACTGCAAAAGGTTGTTGCACTTTCAACAACAGAGGCAGCGTATGTTGCTGCTACAGAGGCTAGTAAAGAGATGATTTGGTTACAAAGGTTTATGGAGGAATTGGGAAAGAAGAAGGAGAACAACAAGTTGTACTGTGACAGTCAGAGTGCCATTCACCTTGCAAAGAACTCAGCCTTCCATTCAAAGACTAAGCATATACAGTTGAGGTGCCACTTCATACGATCCGCCTTGGAAGATGGACAATTGAAGCTGGAAAAGATACACACTAGCCAGAATCCTGTAGACATGTTAACAAAGGGAGTAACCAAGGATAAACTGAGTTCTTGCTTAGTTTCAGTTGGTCTTCAAGAATGAAGAGGAAGATGAGAAATTTTCCAGGTCCAAGAAGGTTCAGAGTCCAGCATATACAGCAGTGGTGGAGTTGTTGAGATCAGTCTCCAAGTGGGAGATTGTTGGTTGTGGAGCCTGATTATCTTCCTGATTCAAAGGTCCTTTCTTTCAGCTGTGTTTATACCCCATGAAGTATTTACACCCCAGAAGTATGTACACTCTTCCACGGGGGTTCGGGGGCGAAGCCCCCGATGAAAAAATTGCCTTGTAAAATTATATTGTAATTTCATTGTAAATCTGGACCGTTCATTATAAGGTCAGAGATCTAACGGTAGAGATTATATTAGGGTTTTTTGCCCTAGAAGGCAACCCTCTTTTATGAGGAAAATGTATTGTGGCTATGGATGATGGTGAATATTGTATTCTGAGAGAGGAGACTGTGAGAGAAAGAAGAGGAAGTTACAACGGTTTTTGTTGTAGGTTGTATCCCTTCATTTGCTGGATAATAATAAAGGAAGGACCTGACAATTTCTCTGGTGGACGTAGCCCACACTGGGTGAAACACGTAAATCTATGTCTCTCTTGTATTGTGTGTCTTCTGTGTTTTGTTTCTGCATTTGTTTTATTTTATTGCTCCACCGTCCTGTTTTTCTAACATTAGCTACACCAGAATGAGCCTCCTCCCCTTAGGGTTTTGATTTGGTGGCCCTGCCATTGCAGCACCATTGAACCTAACTCTCTCGTCCTTAGTTTTAAATATTTACAAGCCTTTAGCCTCTCTCTTTGACTCCATTAACCCAAGGCACTAGTCTAAAATTGCAATGTTGAGTTTTCCAAGTTAAAACAATCTTTCAAACACTCTTGAATTGAAACCCTAACTAACCCTAGCAATTCTACTAACCCTAATTGTTGATGACGTCTTGCCCTATTTGAACTCCTGTTTGGTCTAAAACTTGCGGCTAGGTCATCCATTGATAGCCATAGAGGTGTTGAGCAATTTCATTGGCCCAATTAGCAAAACGTTCACCTCTTTGACTAAAGAACTAACCTAGAAACTAGGCTGATGTCACCCCTTTAGTATAGTGACGCAACAACAATATTTATGTATAAATAGTTGATGACGTCAAGCCTCTTTTTAACCCTTGTTTAGTGCAAAACGTTGTGGCTTTGTCATCCTTTGATAGACATTTGAGTGTTGAGCAATTTCATTAGCTTATTTAGAAAAACATCCACTCTATTGTCTAGCCTAAACTAACCTAGAGTAGGGCTGACGTCACCCTTTAGCTAGTTTGACACAACAACATTATATATATGAGCACATTTATTGCATTGTAACAATCAAAGGATTAATTTTATACATTGAATGCTCTATCATTTGTATTTATTGAGGAAGTGATATTATAAGTCTTAGCTGTAATTGCAATCATTGACTTCGTCAATAATTACATTTATTATTGCTCATATGTATTAAAGATAGTCATTAATATTTTGAAGTACTAACCACTGTATGCACATTTTAGTTCCATTTGCCTTGTCTCACAAACAGGTGCTCTTTCAGTGAAATATATTCTCTTTGACTATCCTTTTGGCAGTAATCTATGAAGGGAAAGCTTACCTTAACCTTTGAGCCTTAAACCCTTGATCCTTTTCCTTCAGAACCCCATATTACTAGGGACGTCTCCCTTGGGATTAGCCACCCTAAATAGAAAGATCTCTCCATCGAGGTGACAGTGGGTGGGGAATCTCCTGTTACGCCAGTTTGAGTCCTACCTCTAAGCTATTAAGCCTACCCTACAAACTGAGTGATAACAAGCCCATAATGTGAACACCAACTTGTTATGCCACAATTTCTTGTTTTCCTGCAACATCTTCTTGATGATGTTCACCAAGGTTTTGTTTGAAGATTCTGCCAGCCCATTCCCCTGAGGGTAGTAAGCTGTGGAATGTCCCAAACCAATGTGATATTGGTTGTAGAAATCTATGAGTTTCTTCAATCGATAAGCAACTGCATTATCAGTTATAATCTTTCTAGGACATCCAAAATGAGACAAGATATTATTTTCAATGAATTTGATGATAACAGAATCAGTGGCTTGCCTTCTTGGTACTGCTTTGATCCATTTGGTAAAATAATTTGTGGCAGTGAGAATCCACCTGTGCTGGCCGGAGGAAGGGGGGTGTATTTCTCCAATGAAGTCCAACCCCCATTGCTAAAAAGGGGCTTCAACTGAGATCGGTTTCAGGGGTAGAGGAAGGAGTTTCCTTTTTCCTTCAAACAACTGACATTGATGACATGCGGTCACTGTATGATGTACATTAATTAATAGGGTGGGCCAATAGAAACCAACTCTGAGGATTTTGTTGGCTGTGACCTTCCAGTTCAGATGGCCACCACATTCTGCTGCATGAAATTCTTGTAGCACTTTGTCAGCTTCATTTTTCAATAAACAATTTAACAGAATACCTCCAGGATCTTTCCAATACAAATTGCCTTCTATAATACAATATTTTAATTCTTTCAACTTCAGAAATATAGCTTTAGTCTTAGTCAAACCAGAGGGAGACTGTAGATTATGCAAAACGAATACCTCTCTCATGCTTGGAGCCTCCATCTCTCCCTTTTCATCTGCTGCAACTAAGAAATTAATGTCAAGAGTATGGAAATTTGATTCAGCCATTAATTTTTCTAGGCCTTGACCTTTGATTAGTTTCGTAGGCTTAATCTCTATGTCGTATTCTAAAATGAAAGCAATCCATTTTCTCTTCTTCCATCCAGATTGTCCTGGGTCAAAATGTCTTTTACTACCTCATTCAGAACATATGCAATGGTGTGGGAATGGAGAATGTAGACTCTAAAATCTTTTATGGCTTTTACCAAGGCAAAATATTGTTTCTCCATTATCTTGTAATTTAAAGAAGCATCTCTTAACACTTTACTGAAGAAGGCTATGGGTTGTTCATACCCTTCACTGTTCTTCTATAATAATACCATTGCAATGGTATGTTCAGAGGCGAAAGAAAAAAGATAGAAATCCTTGGTAAAATCAGGAATGATCAAAACGGGGGCTTCTGTGAGTGCTCGTTTGACTTGTTCGAAAGACTGCCTGGACTCGACGTCCCATTTTATTTTTACATCCCTTTTCAACATATTTGTAATGTTTCTGAGGAGCTCTACCAGATTGGGTATGAATATTCATAGAAAATTTATTTTTCCAATAAAATACTGTAATTCTTTGATGTTTCTTGGGTGTTCTAATTTTTGTATGGCCTCTATTTTGCTGGGGTCTATTTTCATTCCATCCTTGGAGATTATGTTCCCTAGCAATTTGCCTTCCTCTAGTCCGGAAAGGATTTTCTTAGGATTTAAAGAAATCCCAAACCTCCTGCATTTCTCAAAGACTCTTCTGAGATGCCTCAGGTGCTCGTCATCAGACTGGGAAAACACAATTACATCGTCCAGATAGATGATGATAAATTTCCCTAACTCTTCCACAAAGTCGATGTCCATCACTCTCTGGAAAGTGGCTCCTGCGTTCATCAAACCAAAAGGCATTTTCACATACATGAAAGTGCCCCATGGTGTAGTGAAAGTGGTTTTGTCTTGGTCATCTGGGTGGACAAGGACCTGATTATAACCCGAGAAATCATCCAACAAAGAGATTCAATTGGATCCGACCACCCTTTGAAGGATGTGGGTCCATTTTTGGCAAGGGGTGATTGTCCTTCAGGGAGACCTTATTCAGATTTCAGAAATCTATGCAAAGCTTGATTTCCCTAGATTTCTTATGTGTAGGGACCAAATTAGAGACCCATTTGGAAAAACGCAACGGGACTATGATTTTGGCATTGTACATTTTTTTGATTTCCTTTTCTATCAGAGGGAGTAACTTGGGATTTATTCTCCTAAGTTTTTGTCTGAACGGTTTTTGGTCTTATTTTATTGGAATCCTGTGTTGTATGATGTTGGTATCATAAGCTTTCAAATCCTCATAACCCTAGGCAAAGACATCCGAATATTCTTTGAAAAACTCAATTTATTTGAGTTTTTTCTCAGGGGGTAAAGATTTGGACAATTTGACCATCCTGGGTTTCTCCTCCGTCCCTATATTACAATCCTCTATTTCTTGTCCATTTCCTTCAATTTTCAGTTTTTTGGCTACATCGTTAAAATCAAACAAATCCTCTAAAGGAACTAGACCCCTATGTAAAACATTACTTTTCAAATGCAGAATATCAGTCTCCCTCTCATCATCGCCTAATTCTCCTGAATCTACGCTATTTACACTAGCATTTTCCAAATCAGATCTATTTACATTTTCATCTTCGCTCTCTAAATCTATATTTGTACATTCAAAATCATTTTTACACTGCAAAAAGTCTTCAATTTGATCATCATTACCAAACACTTGCCAGTACCTGATATTGTCGAGAACGGTTGGTTTTCACTTCACCTCTACCATGTGTGGGCGGGTCGAGCAGAAAGGAATCTTACATGTGGCTGCCGACGTAGCCAAACCATATGCCAAAATGTTTTGTCCCCTAGGCATTACCTGTAAATCAACTTCCGTGAAACATCTAAGGGCATCAAGAACTGCATTCCTATAAGCTCTAAGACGAGGATGTTTCGCAACATACTCACCTTTAATTTGCTTTATTATTAACTCAGAATCACCTCTTACCATAATCTGTTTGGCACCAACTCTTTTCAAAATCTTCAGACCGAGCATCAAGGCTTCATACTGAGCGATATTGTTAGTGCATTGGAAATTAAATTTGTAAGAATGGTTTTCTGAATACCTGGTTATGTGATTTTGCAACCAAACTCCTGCTCTGGCTCCTTCTTTGCTTACTGCTCCATCAAAATCCATGCTCCATAAATCTGCTGGTAATTCTTCAGTTATCACGTTTTTCTTCCTTTCTACCTCAATGATTTCTTGGTCTTCATCCAGACCAGATGTATCTTCTGCCAGCTGAGGGTTTTTCTTTTCTGTGTCACCATCATTATATAGGATAAAAGAATCCAAGTCGGAATGCGCGGAGTAAAGAGGATAGTAATGTGGTTTTTCTTGGCTACTAACCATGTATTTCATCAATGTTTCTCTGTATAGCCTTCTTTGTTTCCCAAAAATTGGGATAGTGGCATACAACATATCTAGTTGTAGGGTACATCTCAACTTCGCCCCCCAAGACCGGGATAGAAACATTCCATACTTCAGGGGAATGTCTGCAACCACCACATCCATGACCATGCTCTTTGCAGGAATATGAACTAGGGTGATACATAGGTCCTTGATCAAACCAATACATCTGACTTTACTGGAGTCGAATGAGTGTAAATCCTTCTAAGGTCTGGTGACCTCCAGTCCCAGTTTCTCCATCACTGCTTTAGGCATCAGATTGTGGGAAGCACCCGAATCTAGCATAGCATTATGCAATATCAGGTCATGTATATTTAGACTAATGTAGAAAGGAGCGACATCCCCATTATCGTCTCGACCATCTACTTCAGGTATGAACAGAAGTTCAGGTTGATCATCTGTAAGGTTCACAGTATCTGAATGATTTGTTGATCCAAGAGTTAAGGCTTTCATGCCTATGTCAGGTTCAATGGTCAGCACTTTAATCACTTGTGAACGATAAGCGTCTTTGTTCATCAACTCAGAAAGTGGAATGGGAATTTTTACTTTGGCTAATTCCCCTTCGAGGCTGAAAGGTGTAGGGACTCTGCTTTGGCTCATCAACTCTGGTTTTTATACCACATTCTTCTGACCAGAAGTACTTTTTTTATTAATTGATGAAACCTCCGGCTGCGACGATCTTTTCAGAATAGTAAGGTTTCTTTTGGTGGGAACTTCGATAGTACTCTTCTCAGAAATCTTTTCGGCAAATGGCTCAGAGGCTTTTTTGTTTTCGTCTGTCTTCTTCATTTCAATCGTCTTCTTTGGGGAACTCCCTTCTGTATTTTTACTCTGCAGATTGTACTACCGGTGTACCTCCAAAATGACATTTTCGAATGTTCGACATCTTCAGCTTCTTCACTTACTTTTGTTTGATTGAGAAGAAAAAATTCTTGCTCTTCTTGGGTGAGGAAAATAACTTTGTTATCGTGAATTCCCATGATATTTATGTGAGTATCCTCTAGTTCCTCAATCGCTTCCTCTCCTTCATCAGTATAATTTTCTTGTAGGGGAGGTCTGATCTACTAATCCAGACCTCTCTGATCTCTTTGATCCCTAGGATCTCTCTATCTGATTTGAGGAGGGTTTCTCCTGAAGTTAGGATTCTGAACCTAAGGAGCTGGTGGGTTTTCTCTTGGGGGATTTATTTCTGACACAGTAAGTCTTTCCATCATTCTTTCCATTGCTCTAGCCAAGGAATCCAGTTTGGAATCCGAGGTTGATGTGGAAGGTTCCTCTTTAATTGTGACTCTCCTCTCCGACCTCTGTCGTGCCCTTTTTGCTAACAAATTGGCCTCTAAACTTATTGCGCTTTTCTGCATTGTCCTCCAGGGTGGTAGAATTTCTTTCCCTTAGTTGGTATGACATATCAGCGTCAAAACCATCAGGGAAATTTATCAATGCCAAACCTTGTGGAGGTTTGATTTTGGTTGGGATTGCATTGTACAGGTTGTTGAAACGAGTGCAGTAATCTTGTACTGTCTCACCTTGATTTCTTCTAATATTTTCGTATTATGACAATATTTGGAGAGGGTTTTTCTTTACCTCCCATATGTCTAGAAAACTCCTTTGAAAGGTGGTAAGGTCAAGGATTGAGGTGGCACATAAACCTTTATACCATTTCTTAATGTCACCTGTCAAACTTTGGGCAAACAATCTCATTTGAACGTCAGCCTCATCTACTTTGTGCAGGTCAAAATAATCATTCATTTTATCAACGTGTTGTTGGGAATTCAGAGGTCCTATTCCATCGAACTGTGGGAGTCTCATTTGATAGTCTTGAGGCATAGCATGAAGAGGCGCGACAAACACTAAGGGAGCGTATATGGCTGCCATGATCGGTGGAGGAGGTGGGATAACAAACTGGATGATAGGCGAGGTAGCGACAAAAGACGAGAACGAAGAGGGACTAGCTGGCACCGAGGGAGTGGTTCGCGGTTTAGCAGTGGGAGATAGAACTTCGGGAGTTCAGGGTTGTAAAATGGTTGGGTCCAAAAATACTTCAGTCACAAAACTGTCGGATCTTGTCCTAACCAGGCATTGTTCGGAAGGGGTGTCAAAGTCAGGGTTTTGAAAGGTAACGAGCTCTCCTAAATAGGAAAGGGACTTATGAAAGGGAGTATGACTTACTGAACCTTCAGCTACGATCTTTTTCCTGAGAAGCTGCTCTAGGTTATCTGTTACTATCGCAGGTTCTGGGTCTGGATGATATCGAGTATAAAATTTCTTGGGAGCTAGATTTCTTTTTGATATATATATNNNTATGAGTCTGAAAATAATATGTACAAATTTTAATCAACCTCTAAACATTACTTTCTTCTCAAATTTGCAATAATTTCAGGAACAAACTTTCTTCTTAGGGAAAAGAAAACGTGAAGTTATAAACTTTTAGCTTTGTTCTTTCCCCAGTGGAGTCGCCACTATGTTAACGCTCTGTAAATTTCCAAGAGGTTGCTAGGAAGAAGAAATCTACAAGAGGTAACTTTATCCAACCTCTTTTGAAGCTGGGATCTAGCCCTTCCAACTTCAGAGAGGGATCTCTCTATTTTGATTCAGATATGTTTCAAAACTTTTAAATATTAGGCTAGATAAAAAGATAAGTCAATCTTGTGCAGTAGTGTTGTTGAGTTGGTTGAGATAGTTTACACATCCATTGGGCTATGGGGTCCGTGTCATAAAGATGAAATCCAAACCAGAAAAACAAAGAAACCTTTCATAGGGTGAGATAATATAATCACTAGATTCTTTAGTAGCATAAATGAGGAATGGCTGAAAAGATGAGAAAGACAATTACAACAAAGAAGCAATTAAGAATTTATTTATTGTAAAATGAGAAGATAAACACTTAAATATTTTGAGTCAGAAATAGGGTATACGAGATAAATCCTACAACTTTCGTTACTTCCAAAGATTATATTTAGAAAACAGTATGATAACAAAGTGAGAATAACATTTAACTTAGAGAGAACAACATCACCAGTGAATACATGCAAGAATCCTGTAAAAGTACCTCTTTGTATTAATGGGAGATCTCTTCAAAAATATTACATTCTGATAGCTTGTAGGGTGTGAAGATCAACAACCCTCAATACTTCGAAAGATGAAGTATTTATAATTCACAATTACAAACGATCCTATAATTAATGACCAGGACGTGCTAAATCTATTTTTAGCCTAACTAACTTAACAAATTTCATAAATCTAGGAACTGCTTGATGATGTGGTGTAACTGCATGCTGATTTTGGGGTGGACTGTTGATGAAGCCTCTGTACAACCTCATATAACTGGACAAATGATTGGGCTGGGAAAACTCATCTGCTACTTGATCAGATCATAGAGTTCCTCCGATCGAAGATGATTAGGCACATTGACCTTGAGTAGCCTTCGATACACTTCATCCATTTATGTGTACTTGGCGAAGGTAGGTTTGGTGACGAAGATGTATCGGATCTTATGCTGAATACTGATGTCCCACTGAAGTGCATCCAGAAATGCCTTGTCAGTGATGTTGCCTTGAATTCTTGCAAACTTTGAACTGTCCTTAGCCACATCGGCCAATCTCCTCTTGTAGTCTGGGAGTGTCATCAATTTGTCATTGATTACCTTCAGACCAGGAAGACCTTTCTTCTGTAGGGCATGAATCTTACTAAAAAATCTTTGTACCCCTAGGTCCATGGCTTGAACCTTTTCTTCCAGCTGGAGCATTAATCCTCTCTTGGTCAAAACTCTTTTGACCTCAAGGATGGTCTCTGTTCTGTCTTCAATTTTCAGCTCTTCCAGCTCCTCCCTGGTCTTAGAATTTAGGAACTTGATGATCTCGTTCGCCTGTGTTGGCATCTCTCCCAATTCTGATCTGATCTTCTCAATGGATTGTTTGCTTCTCTCCACCAATTCATTCTGCTCAAACATGATCTGTATCATGGGCCATATCTCATTCATGGACTTGGTGATGTCTATCCATACACTTTCTTTAACCTCAGCCAAAGTTTTTCCTGCCACTGTTTGCTTCCGGAGTTGCTGTAACTCTTGTTTGAGATGATCTGTCACTTGATTTTCCTTGGAGAGGCTGATCTGAAAGGAATATTTGAGTTCCTGAAGGTTCTCAATCTCCTTTTTTAGCCTGCTGATCTCTGTTTCCTACAGGTTCATCTTTTCCATAGACTTAGCCAGGTTGGCTGTCTTTTCCAAGGATGTCAATGGAGTAGCGGATGGGACTTCTGTCACTGATGTTGTGCTCACTCCAAAAATTGGAATGGCACTCAATGGAATGACTTCCATTGGCTTCAGTTGTTCTTTCTCGTTTACTAGTTTCTCCATCTTAGCTTCCATCTCTTTTAGTTGTGCATTCTGCTCCATGAGTAGCTTGAGAATTTCATCTTTCTCTCCTTCTTTCTCTACTATTTCCTTCACCTGCGAATCCTCTGTGGGTGGGAGTTTCAATTGTTTCCTTAAGGAGGCTATGTCAACATTCTTCTTCTTAATCATCTCCTCGGCTGCTTTCACGTTTGAAGGATCGTAACCGATCTTGAGGACCAGTTCCTCCAAAGTCTTGATTCTGTTGTCCTTGGAAAAGGATGATATATTCTCCAACTTGAGTTGTGTTTGAACGTTGTTTAGGGACACTTGCAATTTGGACGCAGTAGTGGAAGCATGTGCCAGTGTATAAAAAACCATTTCCCCTATCTACTTGTGCAGATCCATCTGATCGACCAAATGCACGTCCTTCGTCTGGAATTCGAAGGTGGCCCTTTTGTAATTAGTGATCACCTTTGGATCTGGCACCTGTGCCTGGAGGAATGACATATGCATTCTTCCCTTCTCGGTGTCGAATGTCGATAGCAGCCTATGTTGTGCAGTCGACGTCTGCTTCCAGAACTGGGCGCAAGTGCTGTTGGTCAGGGTCTGGTTTCTTTTCTTGATCAACTCATATTTTTCAAAGATACTCAGCTTCGGCCCTACCTTGCCTGGTTGGGTGGTCGACGGAGAATCTGAAGATTTCTTCGGCAATGTTGAGGTTATGACACGCTGGAGGTTTTCACCGAGGGGTGGTCTATCAACCTTGGTCACTGTAGTAGACGGGGTTTCTTTTTACCCGGTTAGGCCAGGAACTGAAATGGTCTTAGGCCTCTTGGTATGCAGCTGGAATTATCCTGATGATACCTCAGTGATAGGCGGAGATAAATCCTGCCTAGGCCTTTTCTCTTTCGGGACCTGTGGCGTGGTGGTTTGTGATACAGTGGATGGGGGATCCTGTTGTTCTGCTTCGATCAATGTGTTAGGCTCCCATACTGTCTGGTTTGAAAATTTCTTGACTTCTAGCTTAGCTCCGTGGGCGTATGGGATGTTCTTGTTTTTCACTCTCATCTCAGAAATAATCCCACAAGGATCATAATGCCATGGGAAACTCATGAAGACCTTCATTTCCTTCAGCATCCTATCTGGTTCTTCTCCAGTGCCACGATTGTTGCAAATGAAAGAGCCAATCTGCCCTTTGATTCTGAGCTATTGCTTTTTCTTTAGTGACACAAAATGGATATCGTCGGAATTTATCATCTGTCTTATATATTCCAAAGAAAAAATTATGACAGGCAGGTACTTGGGAAGCTTATACGGTGCCAAATCGCACCTGTATACTCTGATCTCAGTGTGATTTTGGTATAAATACCAATCACCTGTATTTGTGTGATCCGAGAGATGCAAGACCCTATGAACTTCATCATTTATCTGAGGCTCGGGCCTTCCACTAAGCATACTTACCACTGGGTGGTAGAATTGATCAATGAACTCCTTGAAACTGAACTCTATGGAGTTAAGCTTGAGCAAGGAGGTCCATGCAGTCACTTCCTGGAGTCTACCATCTCCATCCATCTTCTGCATGGAAAAAATGAATTTGTCTACTTGGAAGAAGACGAACAAGTACGCTAGTATGGACGAGTATAAAAACATTCCTTCCGTGGTGAAATTCATGAACTGTTCGTGAATATTATTCGCTAGGAATGTGCTGAAGTCGAACTGGGTGGTGGGCTTCTCATCGGTAGAGAAGATGGATAAAAATCCCAGAATGGGTTCATCTACCCACTGATCTGAATAGTATCCTAACAAGGCACAAAGGGATGAGATGATCTGGTTTCCTTTACTCGAGAACATGGAAGAAGGATAAGGAGGATTTGTGGAGGGAAATTGAGCGGATGGGGGGAGAAAAAGATCGAATATTTGAGCTCTTTGGGGGAAGGTCATTTTCTGGTATAATTCTGTAAGAATTTCCAGGTTGAAGGGTGATGCAGAGTCGGCTCGGGGAATTTGCATCATTTGGTCGATGGATTCGGGCATGATGAGGAAAAGAATCTCTTCGGATGAGGAGACGATGACTCTTTGCTCGGGAATGTAGTGAGCTTGGCACTTGAGGGCGAACTCTAGAAAAGGGTGAATTTGAGGGAAGAGGTAAAGGGGTAAGTTGGACTCCCAGAGTCCAATTTCGTCACTCTGGTCCAGGAAAAATTCCTTGAGCCACGACTGAAGGTATGCGAAATCAAAATTGCACTTGTATCTGCGATTAAGCGGTCATTGTCTACCAGTGGGATCCTGTCAAGGTCGACAGGAGGTGGGAGAAACAGATTCTCCTCTCATTCTGCTTGTTTGGAATTTGTCGCCATTACTGCAACAATACCTGCAAGAAAAACAACATTAGCGGGGTGGTTGCTGGTGGGGGAAACTGACTGTAATGGAGGAGAAAATGGTGTAATCTCTCTGGTGCAATAAGTGGGTAAATGGTGAAAGTAGGAAGAAAAGGGTAGTTTTGAGTAAATGGGTGTCTGTTGGGCACGGGAGACATGTCAGCTGGTTAACGGATAGGTCATCCAGTAATAAATGGCCAACAGATCACTTAAAGTGTGAGATGATAGGTGACTGAGGGATACAGATGAGTGACGTGGCAACTACCGATTGGGGTAAAGGTAATGGTGAGGGGGCTTGCCACGAGTGAATGGGGGTGAAGGAATGACAGAAGTTATGGGACGTGACTATTTCAGGAAAGGTGGGTGATGACATCAGGGGGTGACGAAGGTATGTCAGTCAATAGGAGGCGATGGGACTTGGTACCGATAGATCGATGCCACGTATAAACAGGGGCCCGCCAGAGAAAATATCCCATTCTGGACCCCCCCCCCCCCC